>MNCI01026966.1:494181-628960 GCA_015680685.1 Gnetum montanum
TATGGAAGGTGGATTTCTTGGTGGATGGGAGAGGAGATGGCCCTTAGTTGAGCTAGCCAAGGCCTGCCTAGAATCATGTTGAAACCTGGCATCTCCTCTATGACAGTGAAATCTGCGCTAGTGGGGAATTGCTCTCCCGCTACAAAGGCTAAGTTTATTGTACCCTTGACCATGACATGTGATCCATTGAAGGATTTTAGACATGTGGTTTTGGTTGGCCTGATTTCATCTGCCAGGCCTAGCTTGTTGATGACGGAGTATAGGACTACGTTCTTTGCTGCACCATCATCAACATGCACTCTGCGGATGATGCACTGCCCAACACGAATGCTAATGGATAATGGAGCTGAAGTGACTTCCCCTCGTTCGGGGTTAACTTTAACTGCATCATCATGAAAGGCTAACGTATTTGAACCCAATCCTTGTGGTGCGTGTTGCGAAATCATTGCACAGATGGATTCTTTGTTTGCGGGGATGTCCTCTGTAATAGGAATGGATGCTAATGTTTGAGCCAAGGCTTTGCGGTGAGTGGTTGAAGTCATGACCAAGTCATACAAACTCATCGTTGTGTTCTTTTGTTTTAGCGCTTGTTTTACTTGGGTTAGTGCAGCTACGAAGTCCTTGTCATTAGCTATTGTGTTGGTTTTAACTTCCTCCATGAAGCTTGAGAGATAGACCTCTTGGGATGGGGACTTAGGTTTGGTTTGCTTAGGGGTAAGGGCCCCAGTGTTCAGTTGTTTTTTGCTAGTTGTGGCCTTTACTTCGGTCACGGGAGTTGTGAGGTGCTTACGTTTCCATTTGGTGGGCCTAGCCGGGTTGCTAGTGGGGTCAACCCTTGGAGGAGGAGGGATCGAGATGTTGTTCACTATTAGGCTTTGGGTAGGTGAGGGGTCATCTTGTTGTGGCACTCTTATGACGAAAGGTTTCTTGGTGGTTTTTGTTGCTGCGTCATGCCAATTTAACGTCTTAGCGGATGATTTCTGTGGAGCCTTGATCACAAAGGGTGTTGTGGGTGCCAGGAGTGGTACCTTGATAACAAAGGGAGGCCTCTTGTTTGTGGAGGCTAGGGTAATTCTTGCCTTACTGGGAGGCACACAGATCACAAAAGGTTTTTGCACAATGTCTTGTCTGTTTTCCATATGGATAGTATTAATCACATATGGGGCATCGTTGATTTTGGTATTGAGAGGATCTTTATAGACCCCCATGGATTGATTTTGGGGCCTTACTGGGTTTGTCTTGTCGAATGCTACTTCACCCCCATCTATCATGCGTTGTATGTCTTGCTTCAATGCATAGCAGTAATCAGTCCCATGACCACACCGTTGATGATACTCACAAAACCTATCCAACCTAAAGCCTTTTGGGATAGGGGGTTCGTTGGGTGTTGCTAAGGCTGGATTTTTGGCCAATTCGCAAAAGCGATCATGTCTTTGTGAGGCCGCAAGAGACATTCGTTTATGTTGAATTAACCCAGCCTTTAGAAGTTGGTCAAGCATTTGTGAAGGCTTCATGGGCAATGGTGTGTACTGAGTAGGGTCTTTTCTTTCGAAGGTACGTGCATGACCTATGTTATTATTTCTATTTGAGGAGCTTTCAGGTGTGTGAGTGGATGCTGTTCTTTCATAGTTGTTTAGGATAGTGGGTTGTTTTCCCTCAGCTACTTCTGCTACCATTGTTTTGGGTTTATCTTTCCTTATGTGTTGGCTTCTAAAGGTTGAGTAGGCTGGGTCATTACTTGTTTGTGCCGCTTCTTCTATGTCTTTGATTTGTACAAATGCTTGGCTCAATGTGCGGGCTTTTAGGTAGTAAAGTTTTGACTTAATAAAGTCATTCACGGCTGACTTAAGGATAGTGAGTAAATATGTTTCGGGGATAGGTTCATGAAGTTCGTTTAAGGCTGCACTCCACCTTTGGATAAATTTCTGTGCTGGCTCTAATGGCGCTTGTTTAATTTGAATCAAGCTATCTAATGTGGCTTCAGGTTTCAGATTGTATTTGAAACGGGTGACAAATTGATGCAACAAATTCTCTAAAGAAGATATGGAGCTACGGGGTAGAGATCGGTACCAGTCTAAGGCTTTTCCGGTTAAGGACATTGCAAACACTCGCAAGATTACATGGGGCCATGCTTGAAGTAAAAGGCTTTCGGTTCTAAATGTCACTAGGTGGGCATTTGGGTCCCCTTCTCCATTGTACTTGGTCAGTTGAGGTAATGAGACTCCTTTTGGCAAGGTCAAGGGTGGAACTGAGGGGTCAATTGGGTCATCTTGATAGAAATCTAGTACCTTGACTTCCTCATTGTTGAAAGTTTTAAGGCGTTTTAATTCTTCTGCCAATGAGTGCATCATTTTTTGTGTGTCTGCCCATTCTTGGGCGGTAGGCAAACCAATGGGTTGAGTTGATTGTGGATGATAATGGTTTAATTGTTGCATTGTTTGTGGAAAAGCAGGTTGTTGGGCTAACATTTGTTGTGGTGGGATGGTATTCGGGACTGAGACTACTGGTGGAACCCACTGCCCAGCCACAGGTTGTGAGGTAACACCTTGAATATGTTGGGTAGGAGTAATCAATGGTGCCCTATGAATTTGCATCTGGGGTATGTAATGGGTGGATGTGGAAGCTGGTATGACTGATGGTATTCCAACTACTTGAGGTTGGGGGATTGACCCTACGTTGGTTTGGGGGAGTTGTTGAGACTGTGCTGGTGGAGGAATTATGGAAGTGGATGCATCAGAGTGAATGTTATTGAGCACGGAGAAGATAGGGATGGAATGGGGAACATGTGCTTGAATGTTTGTGGATGAAGAAGGAAACATATTTTCTTCTAGGAAAGGATGGGATAATAGGTTTGTGTGGGCATGGGGGCTAACAGTATGGTATGATTCTCCATGTTCAGATTGGGCTGCAAAGTCATCTTCTTCATCTTGAGGCTCTATGGGAGGTAGTTGTAAGGCTTGATCTTTAACCATGAGAAGTTGGGATATGAGTTTATGATGGTTTTCAGATAGTGGGATTATGTCAAAAGCTGAAGGGATAAACTCATGTCCTCCTTTGTGGATGAATTCATATTCTCGCTTAGCTTCCCTCTCTATACGATCAATGGGTAGGTTGGCTTGGATCTTAACACAGATAAAATTATATTGTTCAGGTGTAAGAGTTGCATGAATGGGGCCTTTGCCTTGTAGCCTGAGGGATTGGCGTGTAGGGCCTTGAGGATTTATGTGTTCAGTGACGGTTATGGATTCTGTAGCAGTCATAGGGTTTGAAACAATTGGTAGTGTTACTGGGTTGACTTGGGAAGATTCCATGATAAACGTGAATGGACTGGGATAGATGAATGGAGTTTTGATAGGTAGTGAGGCTTTGATTAATAACAAGAAAGTGGCCCTCCTTCTAGCGCCAAAAACTGTACTGACCTAAATCGTCGGTGTAAGGCTGGAAGGGAAACAAACACCGAGGGATCGTTGGGCAGCCACAGCGGACCCTGCCTTCGCTTGAGGGCAAGCTGGGAAAAGGAACGAAGGCAGAGTGCCTTGGATGGTTCGCACGCAAATCAACCAAGGACTTCCCCAAGCGTAAGCTATGGCTAGCGCTTGGGTTATCGTAAACGGTGTAAACGGAATATAAACAATGATACGAAATGTAAATAAAGTGTACTAAATTATGAATAAAGTGTAAGCAAAGTTATATTGTAAACAGAAGATAAACTGAAGTAAATAACATAAATGAGAGGCAAAAATGAAATTGTATTGTATTGTTTTTAAACAAGAATATGCACTGGTCAAAGTGTAGTTGTACAAGTGTGGACGGCAAGTCAAACATCTAGCCCCGGAATGATGTGACACACTGATGTGACGATGAAATGTGATTAATGTGAGAAGAAATCGGAAGACAAAAATCGGATGTGCATCACCAGTTTCTCCAATCTTTGCCTCTTTCAATCTTCTTCTCTCTCTTGTCGCTTTTGCCTTTGCTTCTCTTTGCCTCTTTGTCTTTTGCTACTTTGTCTTTGTTCTTGTCTTGTTGTTCTTGTCTCTCCCGTTTGTTGCTCCTTGCCAATTTGTGTGAATTGGTAGGGTATTTATAGGTTTGGGCTAGGGTTTGCTTTGACCAGGTTCAATGTATCCATGCTTGAAAGTTGTACATGAGTTGTACGTGTGTTGGCAATTTTGCTTTTCTTGGTCAGGTTCATTGTATTTTACAACTTATGGGTCATTTGAGCCCATAAAAAATACAAATAATTAAAAATACAAGCCCTTGAGCCATAAAACTTTTGAAACTTTTGAAAAAAAATTAGCGCTGGCCGACTTCCTTGATTTAAAAAATTATTATTATTTTCTCTTCTTCTTTTTTTGGAGAAGGGCAGAACAAGATTATTTGTAAGCAGATGCAGAAACTCTGAAAGAAGAAATCATGATGAATGCAGAGAAGAACCAGAATGATTTCAGGTTTTAAAGAGCACAAACTCTTGAAAGAAATTTGTACTCTCTTGCAATGTAATAAATCCTTCTGCCTTCCTCGGGATGTTATTCTACGTGACCTTTAATGTGCAGCATTATTGAATTTTCCGATGTTAACTCAAATTTCATGTACGGCAGGCGACGCAGGAGTGGTGGTGGAAAAATCAGCGTGGTAGACACAGCAGCAACGGTAAAAATCAGCAACGCGGTAGAAAAACAGTGACGACAGCCAGAAAAACGTGGTGGCAGGCGGCGAACAACAGCAGCTGGGGTGAGCAGGAGACGTCAGAGGGACCAACGACAATGGAAGAGTAACGTGATGGCGGCAGACGCGAGGTGGCAGCGTTGGGAAGCACAGGACGCTGTAGGAGACAGCAATGACGCGGCAGGGTGCAGGAGTAGATAGTGACACGACGTAGAGGGTGGTGAGAGCGTAGAGGACACGTTCAGCAATGCAGGGATGCGGCAGGATGTGGGCCATCATGATCCACGAGTGCTGGGCCATGGCGCGGTTGAACACGGCGTTGGCAGGCATGGTAGGGGCGACGCAGGAGACAGAGAGTGACGGTGCGGGAAAAGGCAGCAGCGGCCAGGCAACGTGGTGGTGACCAAAAACAGCGGCGGCGCAGGGAGGAACAGCAATGCAGCAAAGAAGAATAGTGACGCGGTAAGAGAAGAAGACCGCAATGCATAGAGGGCAGCAGCATCAGGAGATATTGACACAGTAGGCAGCCAAACGTCAACGATGTGGTGGCAGTGACGCAGACAGTGACGTGAGCAGCAGAGAGGTGGCGGCACAGCAGAGAAATGAAAATGTGGCAGCTGGGAGCAGGGACGCGGCAGCCAGCACACAGACGTGGTAGGCACGACGCAGTAGCGGCAGGCGCGACAGCAGGCTCGGCAGGAGTACAACGATGCTGGGGTGGCATAAGAACGTGGCAACACAGAACAGCAACGTGGCAGGCTATAATCAGCAACGTGGAAGACAGCAACAGAAACGGTGAAGGACAAGGCAGAGGCTACTGCACAGGAGTCTAACCTAAGGGGATTCATCAGCGGAGGTGCTAAAGTTTGGAGGCTAGCTTTCCCAGCGAGAACGAGCTCAACGGCGGAGGCTGGATTTTGTGTAGCCGCAAGTTCGATGGCTTAGGGTTCGTCGGTGGAGGCAGTGCCGGATCTGGCAATGGCGATAGCAACGGCGTTGACGAGCCCATGAGCATTTGGACTACATCTCTGAAATCTTTCTTGTTGATGTTGTACACAGGCAGCTGTGGCAGTTGCCGATTCTACTGATGAAGATTTTGATTTTTGATGCGAATGATGATGATATTTTGTCATGGAATCATGCCTGGTTTGTTGATTTTGTGGTTGTTTCTGTTGATTCCGAGACTGCCGATGCTCAAACTCCTGTTGCCGCTACTATTGCTGGTACTGCTGCTATTGCTTCTGCAGCCATCCATTCAATCATGCATAAACAAAGTTTCTTCTTTCTTTGTTTCCCTCTGCCTGTAACTCTCTTAACTTCTTTGGAATGCTTTGAAAGGGCTTGAGCTATTTTCATTCAAAGTGTTATTCTGAAATTAATGGTGTTTCAAGTGTAGCCGCCAGTCTTGAGACCAATCTTGCTTGAAAATCAAAGATACCCCTCTGAGGTTTAGCTAGGCAAGCAACTTCAATAGTTGGCAACCTTACTTTTCATGTTGAAAGACCATAGGACCTACGAATTTCATCCTTGATACATTTTTAAACTTTGTCCTTGCTACGTTGTCTAGTGTAGCATAACATAGTAAAGAGTGTGAGGTGTAGTCAAGAAAATTTGATTGGGAACTGAGGGAGAAGTGGGATAGGTAGTCTTGGAGGTCAGAGCATGGCCAAGTGCAATCCTTTAGCTAGGGCAACTTGATGAGGGACCTTCGTGCATTCTGACCCTACTACGTTATGCTACGCTATGTAGTGTAGCATAGCGTAGCACCTAGTTTAACTTGAATTTTGACTCACTTTGCAAATGTTTTGTCATGGGATTTCAGTCATGTCCTAAAGTGGTAGCAAAACAAGCATTTTTGATGGGCAATTATGTTTACTTTGTCAAAATAGTCTATGTGGAAGCATTGTCACAATAGAACTCTACTACGCTGTGTAGCATAGCATAGCATAGCACTCAAATGAAGATGATTTTTGGCAAAATTTGCCATATCTTCCTATGTCATGTTGATCATGCTTCAAGGATGAAGTGGGGTAGATATCCTAGAGGGATGAATCATTGTCAATTGCATCTTTGGTTCTTGATTAGTCTCCACCTAGCCTGCTACGCTGTGCAACTTAGCGTAGCATAGTAGGTCTCACAATTAGAAAACTTGCCGAACTGTTTAGTCTATCCTAAACACTTTTAGCAACTCCTAGCATGGTCCTTGGGAAGACCATTAGCCAGGTCATGCATCAAGCTTGGCAAGCTAGAGGGTGTAGTAAGCCTATCATCCTAGGAGATAGAAAATTTACCAGACTATATGGTCTACCCCTAGTGCCTCTTTCATCCAAACTAGCCTCATGGCTGGGTGCTACATTGACTATGCTACAGAGGGTGGTAGGTAGGCTCGAAAGTGGCTTCATAGGCATTAGGACTTTTGAGGTGCCATATTGTCTGCACGGTCCAGCATGTCACCGTGTTTATAGAGATCCTTGCCCAAATTTCAGGATTGTGCTGAATCATGAGAGTCCCAGAATTGACGGTGTTTCAATGGCCCCTCTTTGTTGACGTCTAGAGGATTTGCCCAAGAGACTTCAACAAAGAAGATGAAACACCATGAAGAACAAGACACCAACACCGCTCTTTAGTGCCCACTTAGATGATGCTTTGCTATGTTTGAGGGTATTTGGAGGGTGATGTAAGATAGGGGGCAAGGGATGGATTTGAGGAAATATATCAGGGAAGAAATAAATGTAGAATGCAATGCTATGAAAACTATTGTTGCAATGTGATCCCTTGTCAGAATGCTTATGAGGAGGTCAGCATGCATGGGTGTCTTTTCTTTTGGATCTTGACCTCTAGCTGGAATGCTTAGAGATGGTCGATCTATGGTTGAAACAATTGGAAAGTAGCTATCGTGCCATTTGTTTTAGGCACTTGTTACTTTTAGGTAGCTATCCCTTTTTTTGAGATTTTTCATGTTTTTTGCTTTTTCGTGCTTTTTGTTGCACACCCACATTCAATTGGAGGCAATGTTTTCATCGTTGCAGGATAGGAGATTCCTCCCCAGGATGAGTTGTATTATATCCATGTGGGGCTTTGACCTACCTATAGAGGTTTCTCATGGGATGAGTTGCATTACGTCCATCATGGACCTGGTGGTTGGGCATGTGAAAGGGATTTATGTGCATTAGGGGAGCTTGCAAAGAAGATATGGGAAATTGTGGATATAGGGAATGAAGACTAAGTTGGTTGAAGGGAGAGTAGGATATGCACTCTCAAGTAGCTAAGATAGTCGAAGCAACCACTTTGGAACAATGTAGTGTCTTGCTCTCATGGTGAAACGCATCCCTGAATGATGCCATATTGGATTTTATCCTGCAAACATAACAGAGAGAAAACCGGAAAAATAACTAGCATGTGAAGTGAAGATAAAATCATGTTTTCTCAGAACATTGCCAGGGTAGCAAGTGTTGTGTCTGACATGTGTCATGTCCAAAGCAGTAAGGCCAGTGTAGGTTTCAGCAGTGGCAAGCCAGGAATTTTCAACAACCTTGCTAGAAATGGGCACTGAAGAGGCTAGGAGTGATGATGATGTAGTTTCTCAAGAATCCCTACCAAAGGCAACCATCATGAAATCCAGCTGTAAGGTAAAAAGCATAACAACTGAATTCCTTCTTGAACTCTAGCAATGGTGAGGGATGGAGGATGGCAGCATTGTGGCTAGGTCATAATAGTGCTAGGACTCTAGTAGCAGGTGCTAACGGTGAGAGTTGTGACCAAGATGATTGGCTGTGGTAGCGGTAGCTCCAAAAGGTTAGCAAGATGTCAAATGACATCTCTGGAAGATCACCAAGATGCTAGGGGTGATGATGCTACATGTTTCCTAGAGGGTTTTTTCTTGGCAATGTGAACTTCATTTTGGAACTGCAACATCCCACCCCATCCACCTAGAAGGCTTGAAGATGTGCATGCTCTCTTATTCATAGGTTCACATGTGTGAGCTGGGAGGTGTTGTGTTGTGAACCTAGTTTAAGGTCTTGGTAGACTGTTAGATGTGCTAGTTTAAGGTCCCAGTAGAACGATGTGCTAGTTTAATGTCGTAGCAAATGGTGGATGGCTAGTATAAGGTCATAGTCGACATGCTATGGGTGCTAGTTTTACGTCATAACCCAAAGATGTGTTGTGCTAGTTTAATGTCATGGACATTCTATGCCAGTTTTACATCATAACAGATAATCTATGCCATTTTATAGTCATAGTAGATTATCTCTGCCAATTTTACATCATAGTAGATGATTTTCTTACCTTGCTTCACATCCAGTGTAATCCTTCATGTTAAATGTAGTATGGCTTTAGGTACAGGTGGTTGATAGGATTTGGGGATTCATTGCCATCTACATCAACTAGCTTGAATGCCCTATTTTCATAGGCTTTTGTGACTATAAAAGGACCTTCCTAGTTGGCTGAGAATTTTCTCATGGGTTAATGAATGTCCTTGAGCACCAGATCCCCCATTTTGATCAGTCATTGGTGTAAGTTGTAGTGATGTTTTCACTATTGTTTATCTTGGTACCATTCGATGCAGCCAAGTGTTTGGGTGCACTCTACCTCTACGGAGTCAAGATTAATGATCCTTGACTCATTGTTTTAAGCCTCATCCACTACATTTGAAATGATCATTTGAAGTGATGGAACCTACAATTCAAGAGGTAACATTGCTTCAAATACATATACAAGACTATATGGAGTCTTACCTATAGCTATCCTGCATGTTGTGTGATAAGCCCAAAGTAGGTATAGGATTTGTTTGTGCAATCGCCTCTTACTACTGCTAAGCATCTTCTTCAGAAGGTTGATGATGACTTTGTTAGTTGCCTCTGCTTGGCCATTTTGTTGGGGGTAATATGGTGATGAGAAAGAATTTTTAATACCAAGGCTCTCACAAAAGGCTTTGGTTTCTAAGCTACTAAATTGTGGCTCATTGTCAGTAACAATGGTCATGGGAAGGCCAAACTATGTTACTATATTGTCCAGAATGAAGTGGCAAACCTGTTGAGACATAGTCTTTTTGAGGTTAATAGCTTCTATCCATTTTGTAAAGTATTTGGTTGTGGTAATAATGAAGCTATGCCCTGTAGAAGACTTAGGTGTAATGGGTCCTATGACGTCTAGTCCCTAACGTTGGAAGGGCCATGTGATCTGTGTGGTATGTAATTCAGTAGGTGATATGTGTATAAGGTTCCCATGGCATTGACGCACATCACATGTTCTAACCTTGGCAATGCAATCACATTCCATGCAAGGCCAGTAGTAGCCTAGGCATCTGATTTTTGCTTCCATAGCCCTGGGGGCTATGTCCCCTCCACATAATCCCTCATGGACTTGGTCAACAATTGTTTGTGATTTGTCGCTGCTAACACAAGCTAGCAATATCCCGTCATAAGATCGTTTGCATAGAGTGTTGTCTCCTACAAAGACATATTTCTGGGCTCATTTTTGTAGTGCATTCGTTTGGGTGGGTGTTAGGTTGTGTGATGGTTCACCATGTTGGAGGTATGCTTTTATGTTTTTATACCATTCTGGAGTATCCGTTGCACTTACAAATGCAATATGTTCCGTGTGAATGATAGGATTAGTGCATTCCACTATCAAAGAGGGCAAGGTAACAAACATATGTGAGAGAGTGCACCACCCCAGAATTAGGGGATTTTTCTCTTATTTAGCTGAAGAAGGTGTACAATTGGTATGCAGTACTAGACGAGAACAACTTACAATGTAATGGTATGGTCATAGCTCCTTGACTGCCACATATGACCTCCTAGCAGGAGTTGATGAGCCAGTGTTCACTAGGCTGAGAGATATCCAAGAAGTGCAACTACTGGTGTTTGCTATTTTCCAACCTTTTGCTTGCCAATCTTGTTTCCAAAGCTAATCACTAGAAAGCCAAATGCCAAGATGCCAATCTCTGGAAGTTAATCGCAAGAAATACAAATTGAGAAGCCAACCCTTTGAACGTTGTTTGTTGGGGTATTTACAGAGCTAGGAGCAGAAGAGATATGTGGTTTGGATGCCACATGTCCTAGGTCCCACATGGCCCAAATTGTGAATGTGCCATACTAGTGTGTAGTGCTACGCTGCAGTGTTATGCTGATGTGCTACACTGCAGTGTAACGAGGCTGGACATGAAACCTACTAAGTTGTGATCATACCATTCAAACTACATGTGCCAAAATCCATGGGACTACCATGTTTTTACAAAACATGCCAATGTCAAATGCAAAGTGGAGTGTATGCTCTATGATTACGTTTTTCCTGCTCTTGCAAGTAGGGTCAAGTGTAGGGACAACTTTGGTAATCAACAAGGGGGGGATGCAAAACAAAGAAAACTTCTGATCTTGTCTGTTGAAGAGATGATAGAGTAGAAATAACCCTTCTTAATGAGGTATAGAGTTGCTGGAGGCATCCTGGGGCTTCCATGTGAGTGTTATGCTACCTACACTACCCAGCATATTGACATACCATAAACACCTGCACGCTACGCTATGCTACGCTGCATAGCGTAGCCGCCAGTCTTGAGACCAATCTTGCTTGAAAATCAAAGATACCCCTCTGAGGTTTAGCTAGGCAAGCAACTTCAGTAGTTGGCAACCTTACTTTTCATGTTGAAAGACCATAGGACCTACGAATTTCATCCTTGATACATTTTTGGACTTTGTCTTTGCTATGTTGTCCAGTGTAGCATAGCATAGTAGCCAGTGTGAGGTGTATTCAAGAAACTATGATTGGGACCTGAGGGAGAAGTGGGATAGGTAGTCTTGAAGGTCAGAGCATGGCCAAGTGTAATCCTTTAGCTAGGGCAACTTGATGAGGGACCTTCATGCATTCTAACCCTACTACATTATGCTACACTATGTAGTGTAGCATATTGTAGCACCTAGTTTAACTTGAATGTTGACTCACTTTGTAAATGTTTTGTCATGGGATGTCATTCATGTCCTAGAGTGGTAGTAGAACAAGCATTTTTGATGGCAATTATGCTTACTTCGTCAAAATAGTCTATGTGGAAGCATTGTCACAATAGAACTCTGCTACGCTGCGTAGCATAGCATAGCGTAGCACTCAAATTAAGATGATTTTTGACAAAATTTTCCACATCTTCCTGTGTCATGTTGATCATGCTTTAAGGATGAAGTGGGGTAGATATCCTAGAGGGCTGAATCATTTTCAATTGCATCTTTGGTGCTTGATTAGTCTCCACCTGGCCTGCTACGCTATGCAACATAGCGTAGCATAGTAGGTCTCACAGTTAGAAAACTTGCCAAACTATTTAGTCCATCTTGAACAATTTCAACAACTCCTAGCATGGTCCTTGGGTAGACCATTAGCCAAGTCATGTATCAAGCTTGGCAAGCTAGAGGGTGTAGCAAGCATGTTAGCCTAGGAGATAGAAAATTTACTAGACTATATGGTCTACCCCTAGTGCCTCTTTCGTGCAAACTGCCCTCATGGCTGGGTGCTACATTGACTATGCTACAAAGGGTGGTAGGTAGGCTCAAAAGTGGCTTCATAGAAATTAGGACTTTTAAGGTGCCATATTATTTGCACGGTCCAGCGTGACACCGTGCTTACAGAGATCCTTGCCCAAATTTTAGGATTGTGCTGAATCATGAGAGTCCCAAAATTGATGGTGTTTCAATGGCCCCTCTTTATTGACGTTTAGAGGATTTTTCCAAGAGACGTCAACAAAGAATATGAAACACCATGAAGAACAAGACACCAACACCGCTCTTTAGTACCCACTCAGATGATGCTTTTCTATGTTTGAGGGTATTTGGAGGGTGATGTAGGAGAGGGGCCAAGGGATGGATTTGAGGAAATATGATTAGGGAAGAAATGAATGTAGAATGCAATGCTATGAAAATTGTTGACGCAGTGTGATCCCTCGTTAGAATGCTTATGAGGAGGTCAGCACGCATGGGTGTCTTTTCTTTTGGATTTTGACCTCTCGCTGGAATGCTTAGAGATGGTTGATCTATGGCTGAAATAATTGGAAAGCAGCTATTATGCCATTTTTTTATGCACTTGTTCCTTTTAGGTAGCTATCCCTTTTTTTTGAGCTTTTTCATGTTTTTTGCTTTTTCATGCTTTTTGTTAAACACCCACATTCAATTGGAGGCAATGTTGTCATCATTGTAGGATACATGTTTCCCCCCCAGGATGAGTTGTATTATATCCATGTGGGGCTTTGACCTACCTATAGAGGTTTCCCATGGGACAAGTTGCATTACGTCCATCATGGACCTGGTGGTTGGGCATGTGAAAGGGCTTTATGTGCATTAGGAAAGCTTGTGAAGAAGATATGGGAAATTGTGGATATAGGGAATGAAGACTAAGTTGGCTAAAGGGAGAGTAGGATATGCACTCCCAAGTAGCTAAGATAGTTGAAGCAACCACTTTGGAATAATGTAGTGTCTTGCTCTCATGGTGAAATGCATCCTTGAATGATGCCATCTTGGATTTTATCCTACAAACACAACAAAGAGAAAATCAGAAAAATAATCAGCATGTGAAGTGAAGATAAAATCGTGTTTGCTCAGAACATTTCCAGGGTGGCAAGTGTTGTGTTTGACATGTGTGATGTCGAAAGCAGGAAGGCCAGTGTAGGTTTTAGTAGTGGTAGGCCAGAAATTTTCAACGACCTTGTTGGAAATGGGCACTGAAGAGGCTAGGAGCGATGATGATGTAGGTGGTCAAGAATCCCCGTCAAAGGCAACCGTCATGAAATCCAACTGTAAGGTAAAAAGCATAACAAATGAATGCCTTCTTGAACTCTAGCAATGGTGAGGGATGGAGGATGGTAGCATTGTGGCTAGGCCATAATAGTACTGGGACTCTAGCAGCAGGTGCTGACAGTGAGAGCTGTGACCAACATGATTGGCTATGGTAGCGGTAGCTCTAAAAGGTTAGCAAGATGTCAAACGACATCTCTGGAAGATCAGCAAGATGCCAGGGATGATGATGCTACATGTTTCCCAAAGGATTTTTTCTTGGCAATGTGAACTTCATTTTGGCAGTGCAACATCCCACCCCATCTGCCTAGGAGGCTTGAAGATGTGCATGCTTGCTTGTTCAGAGGTTCACATGTGTGAGTTGGGAGGTGTTGTGTTGCGAACCTAGTTTAAGGTCTTCGTAGACTATTAGATGTGCTAGTTTAACATCCCAGTAGACCGATGTGCTAGTTTAATGTCATAGCAAATGGTGGATGGCTGGTATAAGGTCATAGTGGACCATGCTGTGGGTGCTATTTTTACGTCATAACCCAAAGATGTGTTGTGCCAGTTTAATGTCATGGACATTCTATGCCAATTTTACGTCATAGCAGATAATCTGTGCCAGTTTATAGTCATAGTAGACTATCTCTGCCAATTTTACATCATAGCGGATGATTTGCTTACCTTGCTTCACATCCAGTGTAATCCTTCATGTTAAACGTAGTATGGCTTCAGGTATAGGTGGTTGACAGGATTTGGAAATCCATTGCCATCTACATCAACCAACTTGAATGCCCTATTTTCATAGGCTTTTGTGACTATAAAAGGGCCTTCCTAGTTGGCTAAGAATTTTCTCGTGGGTTCACGAATGGCCTTGAGGATTAGATCCTCCCTTCTGATCAGTCATTGGTATAAGTTGTGGTGATGTTTTCACTGTTGCTTATCTTGGTACCATTCGATGTGGCCAAGTGTTTAGGTGCACTCTGCCTCTACGGAGTCAAGATCAATGATCCTTGACTAATTATTTTAAGCCTCATCCACTACATTTGAAAGGATCATTTTAAGTGATGGAACCTACAATTCAATAGTTAACACTACTTCAAATCCGTATACAAGACTGTATGGAGTCTTACATATAGCTATCCTGCATGTTGTGTGAGAAGCCCAAAGTAGATATAGGATTTGTTTGTGCAATCGCCTCTTGCTGCTGCTAAGCATCTTCTGTAGAAGGTTGATGATGACTTTGTTGGTTGCCTCTGCTTGGCCATTTTCCTGGGGGTAATATGGTGATGAGAAAGAATGTTTAATACCAAGGCTCTCACAAAATGCTTTGGTTTCTACACTACTGAATTGTGGCCTGTTGTTAGTAACAATGGTCATGGGAAGGCCAAACTATGTTACTATGTTGTCCAGAATGAAGTGGCAAAATTGTTGAGACATAGTCTTTCTGAGAAGAATAGCTTCTACCCATTTTGTAAAATATTTGGTTGTGGTAATAATGAAACTATGCCCTACAGAAGACTTAGGTGTAATGGGTCCTATCATGTCTAGTCCCTAACGTTAGAAGAGCCATGTGATCTATGTGATATGTAATTTAGTAGGTGATACATGTATAAGGTTCCCATGGTGTTGACACACATCACATGTTCTAACCTTGGCAATGCAATCACATTCCATGCAAGGCTAGTAGTAGCCTAGGCATCTAATTTTTGCTTTCATAGCCCTAGGGGCTATGTGCCCTCCACATAATTCCTCATGGACTTGGTTAATAAATTTTTGTGCTTCATTGGTGCTAACACAAGCTAGCAATATCCCGTCATAAGATTGTTTGCATAGAGTGTTGTCTCCTACGAAGACATATTTTTAGGCTCTTTTTTGTAGTGCATTTGTTTGGGTGGGTGTTAGATTTTATGATGGTTCACCATGTTGGAGGTATGCTTTAATGTTTTCATACCATTCTTGAGTATCTGTTGCACTTACAAATGCGATATGTTCTATGTGAATCATAGGATCGATGCATTCCACTATCAAAGAGGGCAAGGTAACAAACATATGTGATGGCATGCTTAGTGCTAACGTGGATAATGCATCTACTATAGTGTTTTCACTACGAGGCATATGTTGGATATTTAAGGTTGCAAACTACTTTAGCAAGTGCTTGGCCAAATCATAGTAAGGTTGTAGATGTTGTGCTTTGCAAGCATATACTTCTGTTACTTGGTTAAAAAATAGTTGCGAGTCACCTTGAATCTTTAGGCTTTGGATCCCTAACTCTCGGGCTGCTAGGATTCCTCTAAGGAGACCCTCGTATTCTGCCACATTGTTTGTACAAAGGAATGTAAAGTGATATGTGAAAGGTTTGATCTTCCCAGAGGGGAATGTGAGAACCACAACGGCACTACTACTTTATGTAGTTGAAGCCGCATTAAAGTGGACAATGGCTTCAAAGTCTATTGGTACTAGGCTTATGCTATTAACATGTTCATCTGGGAACTTAGGTTCTATCACTACCTGGTCATTGATAGGTGAGGTTGTAAGTTGCATAGCTATGGCTTAACCTTTTATGAATGGTTGTGCTACATAGTGTAGGCCAAATTTAGCAGTTATGGCCTTCCATCGAGCTATTCTACTACTTTCGTATATGCTGGTTGTAATAGCCTGAAGTATGTTGTTCTTGCAAATAATATTTAGTTGGCTATGAAACAAGTAATGCCTCCATTTCTTACGTGCAAATAAGAAAGTAAGACAATTTTCTTCTACTTCATTGTATTTGGCTTCATAGGCTATTAAGGCATGACTTAGGTAATATATAGGGATTTCAGAGTTGTCGTTCCTCTTTTGGCAAAGCAAGGTAGTGATAGACATGTTTATGGTGGCAAGGTAAATGTAAAATGGCTTGTCTCTCTGTGGAGGGTAAATAGTGGGGAGATGGACAAGCTCTTTCTTCAAGCTATCAAAAGCTTCTTGACATTGGTTTGTCCACTCAAAGTTGACATCTTTTTTAGCAAGTGTTGCATTGGGTGAAACTTGCTAGTTAACCTTGCAATAAATCTTCTTATGAATTGTACCTTACCTTGTAGCCCACACAACTCTTTAAGGTTTGTAGGTGATGCTAAGTTAACAATAGCTTTAACTTTATCGGGGTCTACACGTATCCTTGTTTCTGACACTACAAAGCCTAACATGTGTCTGATTTTAACTCCAAAGACACATTTTCTAGGGTTGAGGTGAAGTTCGTGCCTCGAAAAACATTGAAGGACTAATTTTAAGTCATTCGCATGATCAGAAGCTTTTTCAGATTTAATGGCTATGTTGTCCACGTAATCATTTAGCTTCTCCAAAAGGTAATCACTAAAGATGTAGGTCATCACCCATTGGTATGTTGCTCTTGCATTCTTTAGCTTGAAGGACATCATTATGTAGCAGAAGGTTCCCTAAGGGGTAATGAACATAGTTTCTAGCTGATGTTCCAAGTTTATGTGGATTTGGTTATAGCCTGAGAACCCATCCATAAAGGACAGTAAGGCATGACCAACCATAGTATCGATGAGTTGGTCGATGCTAGGCAATGGTAAATCATCCTTAATTGTTACCTTATTCAAATCCCAAAAGTCTATATAGATTCATATACCCCTATTTTTATTTGAAATGACTACAATTTTTGATACCCATTCCAAATAATTGATCGCCTGACTGAACCCAACCTAGTAAAGTTTAGTGATTTCATTACGTACAAGTAATGCAATCTCTGGTTTGATCTTGTGGGCTTTTTGTTTGACTGCCTTGACACATGGATCTAGTATGATGTTATGTTGTATGATGCATAGATCTAAGCCTNGTGGATCTAGTATGATGTTATGTTGTATGATGCATAGATCTAAGCCTAGCATATCTTCATATGACCATGCAAACACTTCGGTGTTATCCTTGAGGACTCTCAAGATGCTTTGTTCAACTTGTAACTCTAGTAAGGAGCTAACTTTTAATGTTCTTGCCTCCCCTTTGGATGTAGTCATGGGGATTTTGGTAAGGGGGTCCTTAGTCACATCACCAGCCTCTAAATCTAAGGCCTGGACTAGGTGTTTGGGCCAATCTAGGAGTATTTTTGAGGATGCTATGTAAGTGTCACAAGAGGATGGTTCAAGTCTACCAACTCTACATTCAAGCATCTTGTAAACCTACTATGGGGCTTTGTTAGGGTTAAGGCCAAATGGAGATCATTATAGGAGGCCATTTCTCCAAGAAAACCTACCACAAAAAGGAGAAAAATAAACTCAAGTGATACCTACTTAAAACAACAACATGTAAGGAATGTATGCAAAGCAATGATGCAATACTAAAGGGTTGCTAGTTTAAGGTCTTAGCGGACCTTAACTATGAAAACTTTTATGCTAAAAATTGCTAGTTTAAGGTCATAGTAGACCATTAATGGGTTTAAAATGTAAAGGAGATGTTAATATTGTTGGTTTCAAGTCGTAGTGGACCATTACTATGCAAAATCATGAGTCAAGGTTGCCAGTTTAAGGTCATAGCAAACTGTTACTGAGCCACATTGTAGAAAATGAAGTGAAAATTTTAGTGCATTTGGGTGCTATGTTGTAACTGCATGCTATGCTACAGTAAACCCATGCTACGCTACAAGGGATAGGGGCATTCCACGTTACACGTGGAATGCATGATGTACTACATTACGCACGGGACATGGAACATAATAGAAAGTAATAAGTGTTTTAACAGTGTAGGCTTACCCATGGCAATCTTGTCACTTTCACTGTCAAAGCTAACATCTAGAGCATAGCGCGGTTGAGCTAAGAGATAGCATAGTGGTCATAGTGTAGCAAATGATACATTCAAGTTTGTCAGTAGGATAATGGCGCGCAAGAGTGAACGCAGGCATTAGGGGCTTGCTAATGTAGATGAAGCGAAGCGCACCCTGCAATGTGTTCCCAAGGCACATGTTGAGCAATGGAAGGAGGCCCCATCTACCTCGTAAGTCGCTACACTACCCTTGTTTACATTTTTTAATTTATCAAGTTAGATTATTATTGTAGTCAATGTGTCTTGGTTATTACGATCATCATTTTTTCTACGCTGCAACTATTGTTATTGCCTTGGCTACTGCCTTAGCTACTATGCCGTAGTTATCGTTGGTTTGGCCATGGCAACTGAAGCAATTTCTATGCTATATTTGGTGCATGATGCTGCCTTGACCAAAATTTTTGGGAATGGACAATGCACCACCTTGAGGGTTTGAAGGGTTCTGAGTACTGTAGTGCATGTTCAATGCAACATAGCACCCATGGAGGGGATTTTGGCTTGCAAGGCTTCTTAGGCAATGTAGCACATGTTCAACATAGTGTAGCACAATGTATGCTATATTTCATGTACTAGGACAAGGTTGGAGTAATGGAAACATTGTATGTATTTTTCTCAGGCCATGTCATTTTTGATATTGTGACTGTCAAACTATTGAGTTTTTGATGGTCACTATGCTACACCGTTACATTGCCAGTCTGACATTGTAAGTGTAAGACTATTGTGTTTTTTATGGTCACTATGCTGGTAGGGCTGCTACACTGCTATGTTTTTAGAGCTACTATGCTGCTTTGTTGGTTATAGTGTTGTACTTACTATGTTGGTCACAGTGTTGTACTTGATACATTGGTTACAGTGTTATTCTTGTTATATTGTTATGCCTATCATACTTGCTACATCGCTACGTTGCACGGGGTGTGGTTGTCTCATCATGCTATGCTTACCTCAGCTACTACTCTTGTGCAAAGTGTCGCTATTATGCTACGTTGTGCAAGGTGTGCCTACTATGCCATGTTATGCAAGGTGGGCCTGCTACACTACGCTATGCAGGGCATAGCCTCTACGCTGTGTAGATCATACCTACCACGCTATGTAGTAGCTGCTACATTGTTATTAACATAGCTGCTACACTTTCTAGGGTGTACCTACTACACTATGCTATGTGTAATACCCTACTACACTCCATGTCATGTTTAGGTTTGTTTTGTTGTGTTAGGGACATATTGTTCATACTTGAAAAAAACTTGTATACCAGAGGCTATGCTACACCATTTGGTAACTATCACTTGAACACTATACTAATGTTTTGTGCTATGTCATGTAGGGTCATGTTGAAACCCATCCTAATCATGCTCAAGCTAGTGGGAGTCTTATGCTACCTAAGTGCACCCGTGGCCAACGTCCCCCCCTCCCCATGCATGGGTAGGGGATTAGGTGGTCTAGTTCCAAGAAGGTGCATGGGAGTTCTTAGAGTTCCTCCTTCGCCACTTTAGTATGATAGTGTGATCACACTTATCAGCCAAAATAGTCATTGTTCTTGTTGAAACATTGTTTCTTGGTGCAAACCGAGGCACTTTGAAGTTTATGGTTGATGGGTTTATTGAAGGTGAAGGGGTAGAAGGCTTGAATCAGTGCCCAAGAGGCTTAAGATGCTTATGTTGGATTTGGGACATGCTTGAATTTAAATGCTATCATCAATACAACACATTGTTCATTTCCTATCACATGGGCACCTTCTTCCAAAATCCACCTAGGACCATCTATTATGCTTGTGGGTGAGTCCTATGAAGATGCTTTAGATGTGTTGTATCATTTTTCTTGTGTAGTTAAAATGTTTATTGTACTCTGCATGTTACTAGGTTTGTAATTGACAAGGATGGTCTTCACGATCATGAGGGGACATTGGCATTGGCCCAAATGGCTTTATAAGAGTTCTCTTCTACCAGGAACATACGCACCAGCATTATAGAATAGCTTGGGGCTGATTTCAAGACCTATCCAACCAAATATTCTAATTTCTATGTGAAATGTGAAGAACTTGGATGGTTGGATGGCGAATGGGCATCCTATCGAGCAGTTACTGTAGAAGATGTCCTAGTGGAAATCCCAGCATTTCCTACACCATTTAGACCCGATGTGTTAAATTATGCATTTTTTTTTCATGTGTTTAAGTGATTAATTTCTTTTTTGCTTTTTGTTACTTCTATCATTGATTTTTGTAGTAGCAAGCAAACCCCAAGAGGTTATACTAATCACCTTTGAACGTGATGAAACTAATCTCTTCCTCAAGTATGGGGAGGTGGATGAGACACAACGTTGGCTATGCAATGGGGCCCCAACCACCCTTGTTCATAATGTTCAAGAGGCTAGGCTCATGGATTGATTTTTAGCTATAAATCCAAGTGTCCCTACTACAGAAATGCTCTCCCTAGTTGATTCTTTTTCCAAAAAGGTTGATCAATTCTGCACACGGGTTCACAATGTGCGGGTGGTTTGTGAGATTACTGACAACCTTTTCGTAGATCTTTTCAGTGTTCCTTCTCATGGTCTACCTATAGGGGATAAGACCAACAAGGATATAAACCATCAGGGGGATATAGAAGAATGTCTAAGGATGAGCAAAGACCGAAAGGGGATTTACATGCATAAGGTTAGGCCAGGGGTAGCCCAAAAGGTTTATCCTATCTTCCAAGCTCATGCCTTGCCCAAGCTACTCTCCCAAGGGAAGATACTTGGGCTAGAGCAAGCTTGGATCATGAGGGATGTCATGGAAGAAGGGACTCATTACAATTGGGCCAAGTACCTTTCCAAAGGCTTGTGAGCTAAAATGGTTAAGCTTCGTGAGAAACTTGATGCCCATTTCAATGTACACTTTGCCTTCTTCATAGCTTGCCTACGATAGTTTGCAAAATTCTTGGTAGTCCAGGAGAATGGCATCTGGGTGTAGTAGGATCGCACCTAGATATCCAAACTGTGGATATGCCAAGTATTCTGTACCACCCAATATCAAGATCCCCTAGAAGCTATTGGCGAGCCTCTTTCGATAATGATGAAGGATTGGGTGGGATGTCCCTTTCATGCACCAGATAGCATTGGAGAGGTTCCTCCGACTAACATGGGCAATGTGCTAAGGGGGGCACATCTCATTGTAGAAATGGTGAAATCCAAGCTGCAGCATAAGAAGTCTCGTCTCATGAAAGAGCCTCCACACACTAGTGAAGAGAGAGGCAGAAAGTTGCGAATCAAGATTTGCAAAGTATAGCCCATAGTTGGTAAGTATGTTTAATTGTCTTATTAGTTAACCTTCCCTTTTTTTGTTAGACTAGCCTGCTTACCTTGGACATGTTTAACAAAAGAATAAGAAGAAGTTTTGGCCCCTAAAGTAGGGGCCCCCGCTATAGCAGAAGAAGGAGAAGAGGCCCCAACTACAGAGGAGGAGGCCCTTGCCATAGAGGAAGAGGCCCCTACTACCAATGATTCTTTTGCAAAGTATGCCCTAGCACCTGAGGGCCATATGATAGTTGAAGACGCTGCCACATTATTGAGTTAGCTAGAAGGGGAAGGGTTGCAATTCAATGTCGATGAGTTTGACCATTTTCTTGACAATGTGCAAATGGGCAATCCCCCCCCACTCTCACCCCTAAGGGTTTGTTGGGTAGGAAATTTGCACTGTCGTTTATGCTATTTATCAATTTTTTACTTTCCTCTTCTTCATTATGCTAACATGCCTTGTTGTGTAGTGGACACTACTTTTAAGACCCTTGATTCCTCTTCTTCGATCTACCTCCAACCATGGACCAAAACTCCAAACAAATTTGCCTTTCTGGAGGGGGTGTTTGATGACATGATCAACCGCCTAAGGTAGATTGATCCTGAAATAGGCATGTTCAAATTACAATGTTGGGCTCTCTAAGTTATTACATTTTTTCCATCATCCCATGACTAATGCTTTCTCATGTGTGATTGAAAACTTCTCATTTTAAATAGGACCCTAGAGAAGCAGTCAAGGTTGATGCAGTGCCTATACTCCCACCAGAGGTGACTGAGGTGCCTCATGATGTATACGAGGAAATGAGAAAATGTGTGCTCTACTTGGCATGATCATTGGGGAGTGTAGGCGCATCAACAAGGACCTCTAGAAGTAGGTCCAAAAGCTAGAGAAGGAGAAAGCTAGCCAAGCAATCAAGTTGGAGGATCTATAGTCAAGAAATGAATTCTTATTGGCCCATGATGCTCCCAATGGCACTTGGCATATGGCTGTGATTGATTATGCAAGATACTAGTGAGCCATACGGGGTAAAAATGAGGCCACACAAGAAATAATTGAACAATGCTTGCAGATGGATCTCCTAACCCATAGAAACTAGGATTGGAAGGACTACAGCACCAAAGTGTATGAATGGGGGCAAGCATAGAAAAATCACAAGCACATGTACAAAGTGGAATGTGCTACCTATGGTCAAAAATATCAGGATGCCTCCGTTGAGTTGCATACCCATAAGTTATTTCTCAATGGGATTGGTGCTACTGAGGCCTTTGAAAATTCATGCAACAGGTAGTGGTTAGTGAGTCTTCTGAAAGAGAAATGACCTTACCTTCCGAGGAGACTCCTACTTCCACTTTTTCTCCTGGGCCACCCAAATGGATGGCTATGGAGAAAGGGAAAGTTATGGCAAGCATTGATCTTGGGGAGGAAGATTGGGCCAACCTAACCGAGGAGGAGATTCTTCGGTGTCTAACAGCTGGCATGGACAAGATACCCCTTGAGATGGATGCGGGCTCGTCTCAGGTTTATCACTTTCCATTGTATCACAGTTTATTTTATGAGAGCCTTATTGTAATTTGAGTCATTATTTTTGTTTTTATTTTTATGTAGGATCCAAATGGAGGTGCAGGACCTAGTGGAATAAGAGATGAAGATGCTAGCAAAGACTTGTAGCGTGGTGGCACAAGATGTTGATTTTTGTTTTTGCATTTTATTTTTTGTAACTCTTATTGTATGGACTTCAAATTTAATGGAGAGTAAGAAAATGAAACAATTATTTAATCAATTTTTTGGTTAATATTTTGTTAATATTCTTGGGCCCCTTGTAGGCCCTTGCTCTAGTTTAAGTCCATTGCAATAGTTTAAGGCCATTTCATGCCATGGAAATAGTTTAAGGCAATTTCGGGCCATGCAATGCAACTTCCTAGGTTGATTGCCAATTTTAGGCCTTAGTGGGCCATGGCAATAATTTAAGGTCATTTTAGGCTGTGTAATAGTTTAAGGCCATTTCAGGTCGTTGCTAGTTTTCGCCCATTTTGGGCCATTGCTAGTTTTAGGCCATTTTGGGCCATTGCTAGTTTTAGGCCATTTTGGGCCATGTATACGGTATTGACGACAAGGGCAATGCAAATAGTAAGCTTAATGTAAAATGTAAATTATGCCATTGAAAATATAACAATTTATTGAAGTGATGTGGAGACAAGTCTTAATCATGCAATTGTTTCCTAACCTAACATGGGTTAGGCAAGGAATATTACTAGGACACCTTGCAGTGGTATTCATCTATGTTATCGTCTGCTGTTTGGAAGGGCAACTTGACCCACATTGTTTCTTCATTTGAGTTGACTATTTTGGCCTATTCATTTTTCAAACATGGCATTTTAGTTTGAATGGGTGCTTTTTTTTAGATATTTCTATCTTTGAACCTTGCTCCACATCTACATTGTTTATGGACCAGGGAGCTACTTTGTCACCGTAAATCACTACTTCTCCACCCATGTAGGGTAAGTGCATTTCCTGATGTATCGATGAGGAGACAACCCTTAGTTGGGCTAACCATGATCTTCCCAGGATCAGGTTAAATCTTGGCATCTCCTCCACCATGATAAATACTATGCTCATGGGGAACTAGTCCCCCTCCACAAAGTTAATGTGCACAGTCCCCTTGACCACCACACGTGCCCCATTGAAAGACTTAAGGCATGAAGTTGTTGTGGGCTTGATTTGATCTACCAAGCCCACTTGTCAATGATAGGAAATGGGATTACATTGGTAGTAGCTCCATCATCAATGTGTACCCTACAAATCTTGTATTGGCCCACCTGAATGGTGATGAACATAGGAGCAGTTGTCACTTGACCCTTTTTAGGGTCATCCTTGATATTTTTGTCATGAAATGTTAACTAGGTTGGCTGTGGTTCTTCAGCCATGGGGGGAAGCATGACAACGTGAATGGCTTTCTCTTCAGTTGGCAAGTTTTTACTAACAAGAATAGATGTCAACATGTCACGATGCGTTGTAGAAGTTATTATTAGTCGTATAAGTTTAGTGTTGTATTTTTCTATTTTAAGGCCTATTTAACTTGTAAAAGGGCATTTAAGAAGTCTTGCTTGTTGTCTTATTGTTTGCTAACTTTCTCTTCTTCTATATGCCCCAAGAGGTGAATTTCTCGAGGGGGAGTGTCTTCAGGTTGAACTCTAAGCTTTCTTGGACTAGAAGGTGATGATTGCATCTGTGCATTGCTATCAGTAGCTAATGACAAAGAGGCCATAGGAACTATAGACAAGGGGGTAGGCTTAGGGGGGCCTAGTGCAATATGTTCCCTACCCAACTTGTCTGCTAGATTCTCTTCATGCTTCTTTGGACGGGGAGGCTAGGGTGCAGCTCTCGTCACTCAATTTTGGGTAGAGGGGGAACTTGCATGCCTTGGCACCTTGATGAAAATTGGTGCCTGCATTGTTGTAGTGGGAGGCGGTGCAGGTTTTACTACAAAAGGGGTAGCAGATGTCTTGCCAGGGGCCCTGATGTCAAAGGGGGTTTGTGACATAGTATTTTTTGGAGATTCAGCGTTGCAAGGAGGTACACAAACCAAAAATGGTTCCTATTGTGACTTAGTGTTATCATCAATGCCGATGGAATTGATGGTGTAACCTACATTGTTAGCATTCAGAGGATCTTTGTAAACACCCATCAACTAGTTTTTAGGTCAAATGGAGCTACTCTAATCTAGGACTAGCTTACCCTAATCAATCATTCATTGAATGTCATCTTTTAATGCTAAGAAAAAATCTATATCATGCCCACATAGTTAATGATAGTTGCAGAAATTCTCTAACCTGAAATTCCTAGGCACTAGTGGTTCATTAGGTGTAGCCAAGAAGGGGTTTTGAAGGACTTCAAAGTGCCTTTGGTGATGTTTGAGGGCCTCCTTCGAAATTCATTTATGTTGAATATTCTTGACACCCAAAAATTACTTCAAAAGTTCTAAAGGCTTAATTGGTAGTGGGGTATACTTTGAACGGTCCTTACACTCAAAGTTTTTCCTTGGCTGAGTTTGCGCTATATGTGTTGACGCCAGGGACTTACTTGTGTTTCTAGAGTTAGGTGTGGCATTAGTGGGAGATTTAGATGTTGTGGCAGCCTTTTTGTTGTTTTTTTATTAGGATTGGTCTCATTAGACATAGTAGCCACTGTGGTTTCCATGACCTTGCCTTTCTCCTTTTCCTTCTTCATGTGTGCATTTTTGTAGGTCACGTAGGCTAGATCCCTACTAGGTTCCACTGCATCCTGAATGCTCTTAGTTTGAGCAAATGCTTGGCTAAGGGACCATGAAGCCAAGTAGTATAGTTTAGACTTGATAAATTAATTTACTACACCCTTGAAGATGGCCAACAAATGGTCCTTAGCAATCTATTTGTGTATTTCATTTAAAGTTGCACTCCAACGTTGTATAACTTTTTGCATGGATTCTAGCGATTCTTGCTTGACGTTCATGAGTTAGTCTAGGGTGACCTTCGATTTCAAGTTGTACTTAAAGTGGGTCACAAATTGACTTAGCAACTCCTTCAAGGTGGAGATAGAAGCACGTGGAAATGCACAGTACTAATATAAGGCTTTTCTGTTAGAAACATGGTGAAGACATGAATGATGGTGTGAGGCCATGATTGCAATAGCAAGGATTTAGACTTGAATGTTACTAAATGTGCATTCAGGTCACCCTCCCCATTGTATTTTGTAAATTGGAGGAGTTGTATTCTAGGGGGAAATGTAAGCATAGGCACAATCGGGCTGATAGGATCACTATGGTGAAAGTCCATGATCTGAACGGTTTGGAAACCGATGACTTTGAGTCATTAAATCTCTTAAGTGAGGGTTTGGATGAGTTGGAAAGCTTGGTTCAAACCCAAGGATGTTGCGGATGGTTGTGAGGCCACTAGAGTAGCTATCGCTGATGGCACTATTGGTGCAACTGCCAACCCCACTGAGTGTGCTATTGGAATAGCTCTTGCCAATGGCGCCATATGAGCAGCCCACATTCCAATAGGTGGTGCTAACAGAGCAGCTACTATTGGTTGCACCATGGGAGTATTCATCTGCCCAAAGGCTAAGACGGCCCACAATCCTGTGTTCAGTTGTGCTATGTGTGGGTTTTGATACATTTGAGGCTATGTGTACTGTTGCACATGAGATGATTGAACTATAGGGAAAGGAGCTATTTTTTTCCACCATGTGGTCAAGGTTTGTCCTAATATTGATGGTGGAATAGGTATAGAGGAGGGAATAGAAATAGGTCCTACATGTGGTTGTGATGTAGGCATTGTGTGCACATACGGTAGCATGGACACTACAAGGGTCAAGTGCAAGGCCTAGACAAATGAGGAGAGATGGTGACTGGAAAATGAGTTTGAGGGGCCTACATGCTGATATGCTAAAAACATTTGATGACTTCCCATCACCAAATGGGGTCTAGGTTGTGACCGTGTCCTGGCAATAGCAAAGGATGTGGAAAATTATGATTGATACAAATAAGAAACAGATGTAGAAGGGACACCTATGGTGTAGATTGGGCCACCTTCTTCTAAGTGGGAGTCCAAATCCTATTGGCCATCTTTAAAGGGTTCTTTGTAGTGGGACACTGTGTCCTGTTCTCTTGCCCTACTTACTTGGAAAAGTTGGTTTAGCATCCATTGATACCTCTCGGTCAATAGTATAGTGGTATTAGAAGTAGGGATGAACTCCCTCCTGTTTCGATAGATGAACTCAAATTTATGTTTCTCTTCGAATTCATGATGGTCCAATGGTAGGTTTGCTTGCAATTTTTCACATAGAAAAATGTATCGCTATTTATCTTGAGGTAGACATTCAGGTGATTGCTGTATAGTCTCAAGGATTGCCTCTGTATCAGCACTGGGCTAGGCAGTCACTTGGGACCTGCCATATTTTGGATAGAGTAGGGTACTTCCAAGCTCAAGGTGGGAACTGTAGTGGTAATAGGATTCATTTTCTATTATGAAAAAGGTACAAAAAGGAAAGATACATGCAAGAAACAGTTGCAAACAATGCATTTTTATGCTAAGCAGTTGTAGTTGAAAACCGTAGGAGAGATAGTTTGAAACTGGGTATGCTTGTAAGTGTCAGAAACTAGTTTCCTTCACTGGTACATCTGCTATGCTGAGTAGGACTACTACATTGATAGAGCTACTATGCCACACAAGATGCAGGTAGTGTAACACAGTGGATAGGTAGTGTAGTGGAGTAGATAGTTAAAGAATTTCTACATTGGCAAAGTTACTATGCTATACAAAGTGTAGGCAGCGTAATGCAGTTGACTGAGTAAGCGATCAATGTATCACATTGATAGGGTTGCTATGCCACACAAGATGTAGGCAACATAATGTAATAGATGGGCAACATAACAGGGTAGACAGTCGAAGAACTACTACATTGACAGAGTTACTACACTACCCAAAATGCAGGCAGGGTAACATTGTTGACCAAGTAAGCAGTTACCGTATCACACTGATAGGGTTTTTATGCCACAAAGGAAGCAAGTAGCATAGCATAGTTGATAAGTAGCATGGTATAGTAAACAGTTGGAGGCTCTCATCCTACAAGGTTCTAGACGAACCGTTGTTGCGACCAATCTACCCCACCCGATGCATAGACAACTACAAGGGTGTCACATATACACTAGTAGGTGACGGGGTACAAACAATGTGCAAGATTACCCCTAATGCATAGAAAGGGCATAGAGAAGGCCCTCCTTCTAGTGCCAAAAACTGTAGCAGCCGAAAACATCGGTGGCTAGAACATCGAGAGGTTACCGTGTGTACAGCCTAACCTTGGATCCATGCAAGGGCTGTGCTGGAGAAAATGGAAATGGGGTATCCTAAATGGTCTGGTTGATCAAAAAGGGACTTACACGGTGTATAATAACCTTTCGTGAACAATGGTTTTAGAATGTTATATGTGGATATTTAGGTGAAGAGAACCATAGCACATAGGATAATAAAAAAACGTAAAAAAATATGCGACTGAACAATAAACGTGAAACAATGCACAATTCTGCTATAATGAAATGAAATGGACATTAAGTGAGAGAGTAAACTACCCCAAAATTAGGGGATTTTCTTCTTGTTTAGCTAAAGAAGGTGTACAGCTAGTATGTAGTACTGGATGGGCATAGCTTACAATGTAACAGTATGGTCATAGCTCCTTGATTACTACCAATGGCCTGCTAACAGGAGTTGATGAGCCAGTGTTCGCTAGGCTAAGAGAGATCCTAGAAGTGCAACTATTGGGGTTTTCTATTTGCCAACCTTTTTCTTTCTAGTCTCCTTGCCAAAGCTAATCACCAAAAATCCAAATGCCAAGATGCCAATCTCTGGAAGTTAATTGCAAGAAAGTCAAATTGAGAAGTCAAATATTTGAACATTGTTCACTCGGGTATTTATAGAGCTAGGAGTAGGAGAGAGACGTGGTTTGGATGCCATGTGTCCTGGCTCCCACATGGTCCAAATTATGAATGTGCCATATTGGTGTGTAGTGCTGCACTATAGTGTTATGCTAATGTGCTACGTTGTAGTGCAATGAGGCTGGACATGAAACCTGCTAAGCTATGACCATACCATTCAAACTGGATGTGCCAAAATCTAGGGGATTTCCATGTTTTTACAAAAAATACCAATATCAAATGAAAAGTGGAGCCTATGCTCTAGGGCTATGTCTTCCCTACTCTTGCGAGTAGGGTCAAGCGTAGGGAAAAATTTGGGAATCAACAAGGGGGGTGCAAAACAAAGAAAATTACTAATCTTGTCTATTGAAAAGATGCCAGAGTAAAAATGACCATTGTCGATGAGTTTTACAGCTGTTGGAGGTGTCCTGGGGCTTCCATGTGAGTGTTACACTACCTACGCTACCCAACGTATCAGCATAGCATAAATGCCCACATGCTACACTGTGCTACACTACATAGCATAGTCGCTATTCTTGAGATCAACCTTACCCAAAAAATGAAGAGACCCCTATGATGTTTGGCTAGAAAAGCAACTTTAGTAATTGGAAACCTTACTTTTCATGTTGAAAGGGCATAGAACCTACAGATTTCATCCTTGGGACATTTTTTTAACTTTGTCCTTGCTACACTGTGCAGCATAGCACAGTGTAGCAACTAGTGTGACATGAATCCTTTCTTGATCTACAATGCTTTATCTAGAAACTTTGATTGGGATCCAAGGACAAAGTGGGACAGGTAGTCTTGGAGGTTGGTGCATGGCCAAGTACAATCCTTTAGCTAGGGCAACTTGACAAGGGACCTTCATGCATTCTAACCTTGCTACGCTATGCTATGCTATGTAGCGTAGCATAGCGTAGCACCCAGTTTAACATGAATTTTCACTCACTTTGCAAATTTTTTTTCATGCAATGTCAATCATGTCCTAGAGTGGTAGAAAAATAAGCATTTTTTATGGACAATTATGTTTACTTTGTTAAAATAGTTTGTGCGGAAGCATTATCATAGTAGAACTCTGCTACGCTGTGCTACGTTATGTAGTGTAACACAACATAACACTCAAATGAAGATGATTTTTGATGAAATTTTCCACATCCTCTTGCATCATGTTGATCATGCTACAAGGATGAAGTGGGGTAGATATCCTAAAGGGCTAAATCATTGTCAACTGCATCTTTGGTGCTTGATTAGTCTCAACCTAGCCTACTACACTGTACAATGTAGCATAGCGTAGTAGGTCTTGTAGTTAGAAAACTTGCTAAACTATTTAGTCCATTTTGAACACTTTCAGCAACTCCTAGCATGGTCCTTGGGTAGACCATTAGTGAGGTCATGTGTCAAGTTGGGCAAGCTTGAGGGTGTAGCAAGCCTGTCAGCCCAGGAGATAGAAAATTTGTCAGACTGTATGATCTACCCCTAGTGCCTCTTTCGTGCAAACTAGCATCATGGCTGGGTGCTGCATTGACTATGCTATAGAGGGTGGCAGGAAGGCTTGGAAGTGGCTTCATAGGCATTAATACTTTTTGGGTGCCATGTTGTCTGCACAGTCCAGCATGACACCACGCTTACATAGATCCTTGCCCAAATTTCGGGACTATCCTAAATCATGAGAGTCCCAAAATTGATGGTGTTTCAAGCCTGATGTAAAGAACCCTTTTCTAGCTCTTAAATGAAATATCTTCTTTCCAAGGACACCTACACAACAAGGATATAACATCAAAATAAGGAAAAAGGGAAGTATTCTCAACCATATTTGTTATTTGATAATTGAATTACATATGGTTCTTTCGCCTTTCCTTTTTTCTTCAAGATTACCTTTCCTCTTTGGCCTTGTTTTATGCATTGTTTCTAATTAACAATCAAAAGCATAAATAAATAATAAACAATAATAATAAGTTATAATTGCTTTCACTTCTTCTCTTTAATTTGCATCTTCTACTCGATCTATAGCCCAAAGTGCACTATCACATCAATAACATTAAAAAAATAATTAATAAATAAGAAAATTATAAATAAGATAAATAAATTATTATACCTCATCAATTTCCTTTGGAATTTAAATTTTTGTGAGAGTTCTTTGACCCTTTTGGCATCTTCAACCTAACTCCTTACAATTGTTTTTTCGTCAAGGTACTCAAGTTGTATATTAGGGTTGAAATGCTTAAGATTGTTAGTTGTAGAATTATAACTTAAGAGCAAGGTCATGATTAGGGGTACATAGTTAATGATATAAGTGTTCATAGGGTCTCTCTTAGTAGTCATAACAAGATCCATAGCAAGAAATAAGATAGATAAACAAGAAAGTAACCAATAAAATGCTCGATCATTCTTTGCACCATGAAGAAGATAGATTGCATAGTAGACATGAGAACACTAAGGTTTCCACAAGGCTCTGCTATGTATAAATTAACATATGTGAAAATAAATATTATCATTAAAATCAGCTTGGTAAAATTCCTTCTAAACTAGGGTATAATAAGAAAGATAATCAAACATTTATGTTTTACAAAAATCTTTGAACTCAACTAATTTCACACCAGGATTAAATGGATCCTCCTCAACATGAAAATCTAATGCAGTACGTATAACATCAAGGATAATCACTAGACTTATAAACATTATTTTAGAAGGAAAATTTTCTAGAATTGGTAAACATTGCATACATATTTTATAAGATCCTTACATTTAATAATATTAAAAATTGGAAGACCTAATAACTCTAACAACCTTGAAGTTCTAAGATATTCAAAACTAGCAACATCCAACAAACTTAAAACTATATTGGTAGCCTCAACTACATTATTTTGATGCAAATCAATAGAAATAGAGGTAAAGATACTTGAGGGAGTAGGAGAAGCAAGATAATCTTGATCAAAACACATTGAAGGAGCCATCTTGTAACTTGCTATGTTGAATGAAACACCATAAAAAAAGCAAGTTACAGCCTTTCAAGCCTTCACCCCATGAAAAATGAGTCTAAACTTCATTCTAAATGTGAATATTTTAATCCAAGAGATGAAATTTCACAAACTTTAGTTTTTGGGACTAAAAAATACATCATAAGTGGTCAAAGCCTCAAGCCCTAAGTGAAAAAAGCTACATTATGCCTATATTTGGGCTTTTGAGGGGGGGGGGAGGCGGGGGGAGGGTGGTCGAAAATTCCTTTTAGACTTCCAAAATTGGAATTTTTATATGTTTTGTGGGGGTTATAATATTTACTATAGTGGAAACACCTAAGGAGGGTATAACCCACCTACAGCTAGCATGGGAAGGTATAACTCTCATTCCCCAACATGGCTACTACATCCCAACATTGTCCCAACATGGATCCAATGTGGTGTCATTCCTCTAATGTGGGTCCACAATGGATGCCATTCCTCATAGCATAGATGCCATCCCCCCAACATGGGTGTTGTACCTCCAACATGGATTCCATAGCCCCACTGTTGCCCATTAACCTTAGCATGGCTCCTACAAGTCCAACATTGCTATTGGAAGGCCTAGCAATGGTAAAATTCTTATTTAATATTTTTAGTAAACAGAATGATTTTGGAACATTGGGGGTATCAAAAATTATCATACATAGTCACCTGCAACACTTGCACATAACAATAATTTATCAGCCATCAAGCAAAAAATTTGTAGCAAAACTTATGGTCAAAAACCCTATAAAACCCAAGCACCAACACTATGAAAAGGTCCATGAATTTTGCAATCACATACTTTTGAAATTTTTAGCATTTGAGAGCTCTTGCTATATAGAAAAATGCAACTTCTTGGATCATCCCAACATGGAAACCAATGTTGCAAATATGGTGCAAGGAGTAGCAAATGTTTGAAAGCATTGGAAGTTGCAAAATCTTCAAATCATGGATTTAATTGTAGTAGTTTCAACGGATCCTGAATGTCCACTGAAGTGAACCCTCCTTCTACTTTAGGCATATTTTTGTATACATTTCTTGAACTTTCTTTATTTTTGTTAAAATAAATTTTATAGTTCTATTTGTATGCAAGATAGATTTATTTGTTCCATTTTGGTGCATTTATTTTCTTAGATCTGCATTACATTTTTATTTTTCTACCCCATTTCACATTTTCTAAGTACCTAAGTGATCTACTAGACCATGTAGGATAGCTTGGATTTTGTTTTTTGGAGGCCCTCAAGATCTAGGATTAACGTTGTTTTGCTAGAATTTTTAACTTTCTAGCAACAAATTTTTTCAATCGCTCTAGTTTTCTGATGCTAGATGGAGGGCCTCTACCAAAGTTTTTTGCCTAATTTAATCTCTCATTTTTCTACAATCAAGCCTATTGCATGGATGTTTGGTCCTTAAGAAAATTCATAGTAGTTTCCAGATTTTTGAAAGCTAGCATGGGTGTTTGGATTTTGACAAAAAAATCATAGTAGTTGCTAGAAATTTTTTAGCAAGGATAATGTTAATACCCTACTAAAACTAAAATAAAACATTGGAAAGCAACCCAAATTTGAAATTTAATTTTTAGCAAAAACTTTAAAACCTACCAAATGGTAACCCCCCAACGTTGTAGGAGGATGTAATATTTTTAATCTTATTCTTCTTATTCTCTTCTCTCTCCCTTCATTGTGGATGTTACACCCTCCAGCATGGGTGTCATCCCCCAATGTGGGTGTTACCCCTTAGCATGGGTGTTGGGGTTTTGGCAAAAATTTCATAGTAGTTGTCAGAAATTTTTAAAGCTAGCATAGGTATGTGTCATACATGCCCCCTCCCCCCAACCTAGGATGTCATATCCTTGGACCATCCAAACCTCTTGCTATAAATTTTTTTCAATAGGGTCAATGTTGCTAATTTTCTAAAAGTCTTACCTTTGGAAAAATCAAAGTTTCTACTTTGTCTTTTTAGCCAAAACAAGACCTACCATAGGTAAACCATCTCCCCCGCCGCCGCCGCACCCCCCCCCCCCCCCGAATACCAACGTTATGAAGAAAAGTTAAGATTTTATATCTTATCCCTTTTCTTTTCCCTTTTTTTCTCCTAGTGTTAGTGTGGCAGGATAGTCAAGTGTGGTTGGGGGTTGATACCAACCTTTTGTCATTTGGGTAAAGGGGTATACCCCCTTAACCTCTCATTAACTATTTATAGCCAACCAAAATTTTCAACCTTTTCTTATCCCTTTTGGCATTTTAAAAATTTCACTTGTAGGAATTTCTTTTTCCTTTACTAAGTTAGCCTTCATCAAGATATTTTTCAACACCTTTGCACCATGTCTTCTACCTCTTAACCTAACAAATATGGCATCTAGCCAAGATGAAGTTCATATGTATGACACAAAAGGCCCCATGGTCATAGAATGAAGGCAATCACTTAGGAAAAGAGGCAGAAACTCAGATTTTGTAGTTATTAATGAGTTCTAAAACTTGCTTTGTGCCAAGATACAAGTTGGGCTATTAATACCATGCTCCAAATATGATTCTACACATCAATTTATAATCATATGTCGGGATGGGAAAAAATACATCCCATCGCCTTATGAAAAAATTTCTCTCACAAATGTTTATGTACAAATGCTCATACAGCTCATAGAGGTTAATGATTTTATTGAGGGAATTAGACTAGAGGATCATCAAGAAGAGAAAGATGAATTTGAGGCTGAGCTGAACAACTTCATTAAAAGTGTTTTCCTATCTCTAGCATCCTAAACAACCACATCCAACTCTACATTTCTTATCTCATTAATGAAATAGATTCCTCAACCCAATGCCTAGCCATCCTACGATGTTTGGGTCCACACCTATCATTTCCACACACTAGATAAAACATGTCTTTCAATCCATCTCCTTATTCTCATAGATGCCCTTTGGCACACAACCTCACTCAATTCATCTAGCCATGATGAGTTCTACCTCACCACTCCCTTTGACATACAAGCAAGACCCTCATTGGTGCTTGAGGCAACACAAGCCTCTCATACACCACTTTTCCCCTTTGTGCATCAAGTTCTAGCACAAACATCTTTCTCATTATTTAGCTCACATATGACCACCATAACCTAGCCTCTCCCTTCAATACCATATCCTATCATGAGGCCACGAGCCTCTTAACTTCCTTCTCAACCATCAATATGAGCATTGTAGCCCATAGGAATGCCCCAAGGCTTGGGTCAAGCCTTTCAAATGATCCATGACTTTACTAAAGAGCTGTGAAAAGTTAAGGCCAATACAACTCAAATACTCAAGGTTCTATATTTTTACTAAGATGATCCTATAAGTCCTATGATGCCTCAAGTAACCTTTCCCACTAGCTTGCCTACTCCAAACTTCACCAAATACAATGATGAAGGGGATCACAATGCATATCCAATCACATTTTGGTTTGAGTACCTCTTTTTTCAAGCTTGGTCTCATACAATATTAAGAATTTTCCCCATGTCTCTTAATGATAAATCTCTAGATTAGTATCAAACCTTGCCTAGAGGTTCCATCTCTTTCCTTGAGGACTTGATTAACTAATTTTTCAACTGCTTTAGATACAACTTGAATCTGGATGCTACATTAGATTAATTGATGAAGGTGAGGTAAGGACTACTTAAACCAGTCAAAAGTTTCATTCAAAGGTGGAACTCAACACTTAACAAGATCTTGGAGCCTATTGCTAAAACTCATTTGTTGACCATTTACAAGGGAGTAGTAAATGACTTTATGAAGTCAAATTTGTACCACGTAGAGGCCCAATCACTAAGCTAAGCCTTCTCACAAACTAAGAACATTGAGGAGGTAGCTGAGGTAAGCAATGATCTAGCCTATGTGGCCTATAAAAAGTAACATGTAAGAAGGGATAGGTATTAAACCAAACAAGAACACACAAATGTGGTTATAATAACAAAATATTCAAAGCAAGAGGAAAGGCAGGGATCACCACCACACAACACATCTCTCGACTCATTGCAACCATCCACTTTCTATGCCCCAAATCAACCAAGACCAAACTTTGGATGTAAGTGTAGCATCCAAAAATGTCAGCGACTGGAAAAAAATGTCGAGAGGTCATCGGTCGTTGACAGTCTTAACCCCATTTCCACAGGAGGGCTGTGCTGGATAGTACGGAAATGGGACACCCTAAACGGTCTGGTCGATCAAACAGAGACTTAGTCAGTATTAATATAACCTTTTGCAACTAGATAATTTGAAAATGAGATTGATAGCACAAAATAATGCTTAAATGTAAAAGAGGTAGAAAATAGTGTAAAATGCAATAATAAGAAGGAGATAAAGTAAAAGGAAATTAAAAAAATGCACCGCTTCAAAGCTACGACTTTGCTCTATCAAGATGGATACAATTGGTTGCACAGCGCTGAGGAGTGCAGAGATCCCAAGAGTAACTAAGACGTGTGGAGCAAGATAGTTGTGTGCTTGAACGTGGACTCAGGTGTTAACAATGCGAAATGCTACCAAGGTGGTAGAAAAGAGTAGAAAAAAATTCCAAATGAGAGCGCTAATTATTTACAATGTCAAACAGAAAGCTTACAATGCTCAAGGTTATAGTGCTATCTTTTTTCCTTGTCAGCCAACAAAATTGTTAGCCGACCAAAAATTGCCAAAGACCCAGACTCGGACCTTGATATTCATTAGGGTATTTATAGGGCCGAGGGCATATGAAAGATGTGATTTGGACATCACATGCCCTGAGCTTATGCTGACCTATCTATGCTGCACGTGCCTACATGACCATTGGACGGGCCTGCCATGCCGTAATTACAAACTTGCCATGTTGTAATTACGCTGTCAGAGAAATGGTGCGATTAGGTGGAGTGCATTGATGTAGCATAACTACTTGCCACGCTTTACTATGCTTTGTACCATAGCATGTTTCGCATAGCATAGCATCTTGTCACGTTGTGCTACGTTATGTAGCATAGCATAGCTTGCGTTGTGTCCTACTGCATGCATTGGAAACCATTGAAGCATGCCAGCTGTTTGTTGCATATTTGCTATGCTATGCTATACCACGTAGTGTATCATAGCGTAGCAGCTATCCTTAGTTGCAAAAATGTCACCAATCTGCAAACTTTGCCTTTTGCACTACGAAACTTGTGAACTTGCTGATCCCGCCCTTTGAGATGCCTTTTGTCACTTTCGCAAAACTTGCTGATCATAGCATAGCAGCAAACATGACCTACTTTTGCCAAGTTTGCCACTTTCTAATAGAAGGAGATATTTCTGAAGCACTTGAAGTCAGGCGAGGGGATTGACTATCTAGTTTTTTGCTATACTATGCTATGCTGCGTGGCATAGCATAGCGTAGCACTGCGCTCCTGCAAACATCTTCTAAAGTTTGCTATGCTACATGGCGTAGCGTAGCGTAGCATAACAAAACTCCTTGACTTAGAAAACTTGCTGAAGCATTTTTCACATTTTGAGCATCGCCAGCAATTCCATGCACCGCTCCTAAGTGTGCTGTCAAATGGATGAACTACTCAGGTGGGCAGGCTAGAGAATCTGTTTAGCCTGTTGACACCTAGGGTAGAAAAACTTGCCAAACTGGACAGTCTGAACATCAAAGCATCCATCTCTTGAAGAACTATCGTAATGCTGCACGAATTGCAAAGACCTGGTGAAGCAAGCATGCATTTGAATTTTGGGGTGTTTCATTGGCCCCTCTTTGTCGACATCTAGAGGATGGGCTCGAGAGATGTTGATAAAGAATACGAAACAACATGGAAGGAACGACGCTAGCGTTGCTGCTCAGTGATCGTCAAGACGTTGCTTGGCTATGCTTGAGAGTGTTGCAAGGAGGAAGGGGGTTCAGGAAAAGGGTAAAGATGAGGTTTAGTAGAGTCCCTCATCAGAGTTCTCATGAGGAATTTGTTCGCATTTTCATCTTTACTTTCGTTGACCTTCGACCCTTTGTAGGACAGGTGTTTCTTTCCTAAGATGAGTTGTGTATCTGTATGGGGTTTTAACTTGCCTACAGATGCTTCCCATGTGGTGAGCTGTGTTATGCACGTCATGGAATTTGCACTCTGAAGTAGCCAAGCTAGTTTAGGCACTCACTTCGCAATGCCGTAGCATTTGCTGCTATGGCAAGATGTGCTTTATGTTGTGCCCTGTAAGCATGACGGAGAGCGAAACAGCCACGATGCAAAGTGAGGGCATAGGTATTTCTTGCTGTAGACATTGTTGAAGCTCTTGGAAACCTTTGTTAGTGCATGGTGTCCAAAGTAGGAAGGCCAGCAATGGCCTTGGTAGCATCGGCATGGAGGAGCTAGCATCAAAGGTGCCGAGAGTTGCTGTGAGTGCGGCTGCTCTGGAATCCCTACCAAAGGCATACATTCTCAGTTCAGCTATGGGATCAGCTACCACATAGCTAAACATCGTGTGAGCCCAAGCATTGGCAGGAGCTGGAGGGTAACAATATTGTGGCTAGGCCACAATACTGCTAGAACTCCAGTGGCGGGCACTGGCCAAGGAACTACCATCAAGGTGATGAGTCGTGGCGATGGTAGATCTAGAGGGCTAGTGTGATGTCATATGACATCTCTGAAGGGTCAGCATGATGCCAAGGGTGGCGGCGTCACGTATGTTCTAGATCATGTTTCCACTGCGTTGTGAACTACGTTTTGGAACTACAATGTCCCACCCACACATCGGCACTATGCACACTCGTTCGATGTGTACTTGGTGTAGATGCATGCTAGGGAAGTGATGTGAACCCAGTTTAAGGTCCTAGTAGATCGTGTGCTAGGTTATGATCCCAGTGGATTGCTGTGCTGGTTTAAGGTCCCAGTAGATCGTACATGCCAGTTTAACATCATAGCAGACTAGCTATGCTAGTTTTATGTCATAGTAGATGGTTGCTGCTAGTTTAACACCCTAGCGGATGTGCCATGCTAGTTTATAATCATAGTGGACTAGCTGTGCTAGTTTTACATCATAGCAATTGCTGCCAGTTTAACATCGTAGCGGACGCTTCGTTCCAGTTTATAGTCATAGTGGACTAGCTGTGCCAGTTTTACATCGTAGCGAACAGTTGCTGCTAGTTTAACATTGTAGAGGATGCTACTTGTTGCATTCATGCTTCAGATGTAGTACGACTTGATGTACGAGTGATTCACCAGGTTCGTGAAATCGTTGTCGTCCATGTCCACCAACTTGAAGGCTCCATTCCCAAAGTCTTTCATGACCATGTATGGGCCTTCCCAGTTGGCTTTGAGGATGATGTCTCCCTTCTATACTAGCTGTCGATGCGGGTTTGCACAGTGCTTTTACTGTTGCTTGCTCTAGTAGTGCTCTATGTGGCTTAGTGTCTACATGTGCTCCTCCTCTATTAAGTTGAGGTCGATGATCTACGACTTATTGTTCTAGGCTTCACTCACAACATCCAAGAGGATCATTCAAAGTGATGGTACCTGCAACTCAAGAGGCAACACAGCTTTAGATCCACATGCAAGACTGTAAGGGATCTTACTTATTGCGGTTCTACACGTCATTCTGTAGGCCCATAGAATGTAGAGGATTTTCTCATGCCACCATCTCTTACTATTGCTAAGCATCTGCGTCAGCAAGTTGATGATGGAATTATTTGTAGCCTCTGCCTATCCATTCGCTTATGGGTAATATGGGGAGGAGAATGATTGCCTGATGCCTATATTGCTGCAGAAGGTTTGGGTTTTCGTACTACTGAATTATGGCCCATTGTTGTTTACAATAGTCATTGGAAGCCTAAACCTTGTCACAATGTTGTCCAGGATGAAATGGCAGATCTGCTGAGATGTCATCTTCCTTAGGGGGATAGCTTCCACCCACTTAGTAAAATACTCAGTGGCAATGATAATGAAGCTATGCCCTGTGGAGGACTTAGGCATGATAGGTCCTATGAGGTCTAGTCCCCATCGTTGGAATGACCATGTGATTTGCATTGTGAAACACCCTAAAAGAAAAATGTGGGGTCATCCTGGCTTCACCAGGCTCTTGCAGTCCGCACAACACCATGGCAGTCCATCGGGAGAAGAATGTTCTAAGTCCAAGACAACCAGTTCGGTAAATTTTCTACTTTAGCATGGACGGGTTCCGTACCAACCCGCCCGCCCATCAAAGTAGTCTAAACAGCTGGCAGCCTCCTCAGAAATGGTGTCTAGAATCGGCGACAGTATCCTAGGTGCACAGGAGAAGCAGTTCGGCAAGTTTTCTAAGTCACAAAGCCTGCTATGCTATGTTACGATGTGTAGCGTAGCAAGCTTCAGAAAACAATGGCGGAACGAGATGTTACGCTATGCGATGACATATGGCATAGCATAGCAACAACTTCACTACTCACTTCCCTCACCCAATCTCAAGTTCTGCAGTGATGTCTCTTTTCACTAGGAAGCGACAGACCATGTTTGCTGCTACACTACGCTGAGCTACATGGCACAGCAAGACGTAGCAATCCTATGGAAAGGGACAGAAGGTGGTTTGAAAGGCGAAATCAGCAAAGTTCGCAAAACATGCATTATGGAAAAATAGGTTGAAAATCAGCAAAACTATCACGATCGAGGCTAGTCGCTACACTACACTATGCTACATAGCATAGCATCATGTAGCAAGTATGTGATGTATGGCAGGACACACAGCAAGGTGCTAGGCCACGCTAAGCAAGCCACGTCACAAACCACAGCATGGCATGCAGGTGGTCGTGCGACATCAATGCACTCCACCCAATCGGACCATTGGCACACGCCTCTAGGATCTGATGGCACAGTTGCGACGCAGTAGGATCGTAGTTATTACTCGCATCACAACAGTCTTGCAAGCTCAACGATTACAAATGGCTCAAGTAATGCCAGTAAGGTGGCGCAAGTCTACGACACGTAGTATTCAAACGATCACCTTTGCTTACCTTTAGCCCTATAAATAGCCCGTCAAAAAGCACAAAAAAGGGTCCAAAAAAAAAGAGAAATAATAGAGAAATAAAAAGGGAAATCTTCTTGGCTAAAAAAAATGAGAAAGATACCTACAATCTCACAAAGAAAAAGGAAAGTAAAGGAGAGGCCAGCAATCTATAAAAGGAACCTCTCTCAACTGGCATAAAGCCCGGGTCCTAGTTCTACCACCTTGGTAGGATTCCACCTGCATTGTATATACGTGAAGTCTATGCCCAAGTGCATAGCTATTTCTATCTCCCGACATGCTTCAGTCACCCTCGGAACTTTTGCACTCCGTCATGCTGTGCAGGCGATTGTATCCACCCTAACCAGATGGATTTGTAGCTCTTAAGCGGTGCATGTTCCTAACTGTATCTTATGTTACCTCTTATTTATTGTCTAGTTTTCTAGTATTATTTTCTATCTTATTTACCTTCGAGCATCATCTCACATTATTTTCGCACTTACTTTTCTCATGCTCGGCATTACTTTCGCACTACCATTGTATCCCTAGTTTATTTATTATTTCACATTATTACTACATTTTTTTAGTCCCTTCTTTTCCCATTGTATCTACCTGTAAACACTATCTCACAACTTGTACAATTTATATTGCAAAAGGCTATATTGATGCTGATATAAGTCCTTGTCTGATCAACTAGACTGTTCAAGGCACCCTGTGTTCTCACACACCCAGCACTGCCCTCCCGTGGACACGGGGTTGGAACTTTTGTGTCCGTCGACATTTTTGGTTGCTACAATTTTTTGGCGCTAGAAGGAGAGCGAATGGTACCTTTGCTATGTGTTACGGTAGTTCTGTGAGCCTTCTGCACCCTGATACACGACACCCTCTTGCAGTTGTTTGCGCTCTGTGCGGTGTAGACTGGTCGCCCCAACAGTTCCTCCGGAGCCCTACAGAACACAAGGCCTCCGATCACTGGTTAACTAGCTCATTCTATGGTCATCTTGCATGTGTGCTGCACCCCACCCCATGTGGTGCAGACCGATCACCTGGACGGTCCCTCTGAGACCCTGCGAGACATAAAGCCTACCTAATTGCTAGTTAATTTGCCCATCCTACGGTTGTCTCGCCTACATTCTGTACCTCATTCTGTGTAGTATAGATTAGTAGCCTCGATGGTCCCTCCAGGATCTTGCAAGACACGAAACTTACCTGGTCGCTAGTTAATTTGCTTGTCTTATGGTAGTCCCGTATGCCTTCCACACCCCGACTTGCAATAGCGTAGACTCGACACCCTTTGTGGTTGTTTGCACATCGTGCGGTGTAGATCAGTAGCCTCGATAGTTCCTCTGGAACCCTATTAGACAATAAGCCTTCTAATGGCAATTTAACTTACTTCTTCTACAATAGTCTCACATGCATCCTACACCCTAGCCAGCACAGGCGAAAACGTGACACCCTTTAAGGTTGTTTTCGTCTTATGTGGCGCAGGCTAGTTGCCTCAACGGTCCCTCCGGGATCCTGCAAAACGAAAAGCCACCTGTTGTCATTTTTTAAATTCTTCTATTCTTCTACATTTTCTAGCATTTTTGCATAATCTCTTTCTTGATGATGACTTCCACCACCACTGTCGTTAGTGCTTCCAACATGGAGGTGCCCTTTGTGGTCCAAGGCACTACTGGTGTCGAACAACGGCTGAATCCAACACTAGAAACACGTCGGTCTCTTAGGATCCGAAACCAAGGACCTGAGGGCCTAGCCCAGCAACACGAGCATTACAATTTTCTTTACTCGAAGGTGTAGGCTAACCTGCCCTTGGATTTACATGAACTTGAAGAAAAACGTAGCTTCGAGTTCGCTTACTGCAACAGGGAGGAATTCGTTCCTAACCAGAGCATTTCCCTGTCTTTGACACAAGTGAACCAAAGGCTGCTAGATCAACTAATCCAGTTGACAAGGCTTAGGGAGCAACAAGACACAATGTCCAACTAGGATGACACCTTTCAAGATGGGTAGGAGGAACTTGACTCCTAATCTGACGAGGGAGGCCCAGCCAACCCCATTCCTGTCCTGCCTACCCAGTCCTTCTGGGCTAGCCCACTACCTGTTGCCACCCCCTTTGCCATCACGCCTATGCATCAACAGCCTACAACGGTAACTATAGTGGGTAGGCATGCTACATTCCCAGCATCTCATCACCCCTATCATCTGGTTGCACCTGCAGCAACTGTGCCACCGCAAGCTATTTTTCAGCACGCTACCACAACACGCAACACACCTATCACAGCTACCCTACCGCATGTCCATACTATACCTACTCTACAACCACACCTAAATCCTATACCAATTCCTACATATTCATCTGTTCCACCCATTGTGATTGGCCTAGGCCCATCCACATGGTGGACTCTGCTCACTTCCTCGTTTTTTCTGCAACCGTCGCAGATGTCTCATTACATTCATCCTTAGGTCTACTCAACCCTGCAAATGGCACAATATGATGCGGGGCCATGGGGTGTCCTATTGGTGATCCAAACGGCCTATCTAAAGGCTCAACTTTCTATTACCACTCTGATGATACCACCCACCAAATGGTGGACAATGCAAACAGCACCTTTAGAAGGGGTGGCCCCAACGGCACAGTCGATGGGTCAAATCGCCACCACTACCATGCCACATGTGGGAGTTGCCTCCATAGTCCATCAGCTATCTGCAACATCTCGGGGTTTGGACCAAGCATTTCAGCTTATTCAGACCCTAACTGAGGAAGTAAAACACCTCAAAGCTGTTGGGTCTGATACAGTACAAGTTATGGACTTTTACCAAGACGACCTCGTCAACCCTGCAATCCCTACCTTGATATTACCACCCAGGATGTCCCTCCCACACTTCATGAAGTACAATGGAGAAGGAGATCCCAATACACATCTCTTCACTTTCCAATCAAAGTCTTTGTTGCTACAACAATGGCCGCATACGATCATTCGCGTCTTCACCATGTCCCTAGCCGGGAGCCCTAGATTGGTATCGCGCGTTGCCACGTTCATCCATTTCGACTTTGGAAGAACTCTTGACCCAGTTTGTGACACGCTTTAAGTATAACTTGAATCCAGAAATCATGTTGGATCAGCTAATGAGCATGAAGCAAGACCCACTAGAACCAGTCCAAAAATTCATTCAACATTGGAGCACAACCCTTAACAAAATCCGTGAACCTATCGCGGAGGCTCATTTGTTAGCCCTCTTTAAGGGTGTGGTAAATGACTTCATCAAGTCAAAACTATACTACCTCACTCCATGCTCACTTAGTCAAGCTTTCACTTAGACAAAAAGCATACAAGACGCAGCTGAGGCAAGCAAAGACCCAGCTTACATCAATTACAAGAACAGTTTTGTAAAGAAGGACAAGGGTAAGGCCCCAACGACCATGGTGGCTATTGTGGTAGATGAGGCTAAGCCCAAACATAGCAACAGCGGAAACAAGAATAATAAAAAATTGACCACACCTGTAGCCGACTCAGGGCCCAAGTCAGGCCAAGCATTACAACCCACCATGCCCGCGCTCGAGACATCTACATACACTAAACCTAACTTCAAACGTAAAGATCATTCAAAATACACCCTGCTGCCTCTCAAACCTTCAGAACTCTTGAAGCAACTATTGGCAGCAGGATACATTCAACACAAGAAAATGTTAGAAGAAGCAAATATGAGGCATCAATGCTGTTGCGAGCTCCTTAGAAATCCCTCTTTGGCCCTACCCAACAATCCTCTAGTCCCTAAAGGTTTTAGGCTGGATAGGTTTTGCGACTACCATCAACTATGTGGTCATACCATGGATTATTGTCTATCGTTGGAAGATGACATCCAAAGATTGATTGACCTAGGGTAGTTGGTGCTAGATGAAAGTAGCCTAGTACATCCTAAAAACCAATCCATGTATGTCTATACCAATCCCCTCAACGCCAATAATGCCAGTTATGTAATCAACGCCATCGGTATTGATAATGATCCCACGCCATCCTTCCAGCCGTTTGTGATTCGCGTGCCTCAACGTAGTGTGCCAATGCCACCAATGGCTGGTCCAAGACTGTAATCACCCTTCATCCTGAAAGTCCCACCATGGGCATCTACCTCTACACCACCCGTTGGCGGGGCCGCGCGACCCCGTCCGATAACACCTCTAGCTCCATTCATCATCAGGGGGCCGATGTCCTCGACAGCCCCCATCTGGTGCAACAACATTAAACAACCTTCTCACCCTACAACGCAAGAAACCTACCTAATGGGCAAGGCATCGAAAAGGAATACCGTCAAAAGCATCTCCAAAACTACGTCTTTGTCCTTTAAGTTTACACCTTCATCACCAAAGATGAAGGTCGACGCAAGCACACAACCTGTGACATCCTATTGCCAAAAATTTGAACCTGGGTCTGGGGCCGTCTCCCCTCAGGAGATTTATCTTTTAGGACGAATCAAGGAGGAGGGTGTTAAATAGACGGGCGGCCAAGACTTCTTGAACGCCCTCACCTAGGCTGGGCAAACCCTAAGGCAGAAAAATGCCACGTTAAGCCTATACGACCTAGTCATAACATCCACCCCTCACTGCAAGGCTCTAGTCTGCATGTTAACAGTGATTTCGGTTGATGAAAATATGCCAGCAGATGAGAAAACAATCCACTCAGTCATATTCCCCTCCGTGCCCATGGAGTCCGTAGTGCCTCCATTAACTTTTAGCAACAAAGCCATTAAGGAAGATCCCGAAAGGGGTCAAGTGACTACGGTGCCTCTCTTCATCACAATTTGGGTCGGCTAGTACCAAATCCGAAGGGTACATGTTGATGATGGGGCAGCCATAAACTTCATCTCTTTGCCTATCATAGAGAAACTAGGGTTGGTCAACCAGATCAAACCAACAGCGACTTCGTGTCTACGGTCCTTCAACGGGGCATGTGTCCTAGTGAAAGGCATAGTTCATGTAAACTTCGTAGCAGGGAATGGGCTCCCCACAAACACAACATTTTTCATAGTCAAAGAAATGCCCAGGTTTAACCTAATCCTAGGAAGATCATGGTTAGCACAACTTGGGGCAGTCTCCTCGTCTATACACTAGGAAATCCACTTACCATACAAAGGTAGAGAGGTGATAATCTATGGCGATGGGGTGGTAACGCAAGTAATTAGTAACCTAAACACGGAGCAAGGTTCATAGGTTGCAACCTTTGAGGATGAAGTGCCTGTTCATGCATGCACCAATCATACAATGAAGGGATTAGGTCAATGAAGCGACCCTCAGATAGAAAACGTCTAGGTGGAGTTGCCCTTTCAAGCGGAGGACGGTAACAGGTGCGAAGGCCCTGGAAAAATGCCTCGACCTTACGTCTCGGTTAACCCATGAAAGGTCAGGAGGCAGCTACATGTAGCATAGTAGCCTTGCGACCTCTACCCAATCGCCATCCTTGCATATTTTCTTTCTACTTAGCTCGCCAAGGTGTCGTCTTTTCGGCATGATAAGCAAACGGCCCGAAATGGCCTAAAACTAACAAACGGCCCGAAAAGGCCTAAAACTAGCATTATCACCTTTGCTTTATTCACTACGCAAATGGCCCAAAATGGCCTAAAACTAACAAATGGCCTGAAATGGCCTAAAACTAGCATTATCACCTCTGCTTTATTCACTACGCAAATGGCCCAAAATGGCCTAAAACTAATAGACAAGCCAAAATGGCCTAAAACTAGCATACTAGAGTGTGAAAACTTCACACGACACACATGATAACATGAAATTGGTTTCCTTTCTAGAGTCTTGCATTTCAGTCAAACTTTTTTTTTTGCCTATTGCCAGAGTCGTCCATTGGCAGTATCTGTAAATTCTTCCAAAAAAAGAAAAAGAAAAAGAGGGGGGGTCCACCCTCATGCTCTTACAAGCTATTCCTATTCGCATTTCCTTCACCATTTGTCTATACCTCATCCAATTTCACATCTTTTGCTCCTATATTGCCCCCCGCCAACACCTCATTCCTTCCCTCCACAGGCCTCAGATCCTCGTTAAGAGCCTACGCCCCAAAGGATAAAGTAGTTAGTAGGGGCAACAAATGCAATAAATGACAGCTATAACAAAGAATCAAAGCAACTAACCTGAGGGGAGCCTATGTTAGTCACAAGAGGTATCTGGTTTAGACCAAGCCTGAGAAAACACTCAATCTCCTCCATCAAAATATTCATCTAAGGCATGTCATTAGGTTCAGCATTCGCAGCGGCAACTTTCTCCCTTTCCAAAGTTGTCCATTTTAGAGGCCTCGGGGAAAGAGAGGTGGTGGCAGTCTCTTCTGTAGGAAGGGTCACCCCCAAATCTAGAGATTCCGTGAGCTTCACCTGCCCTTTAAATTTAGCATGAGCCTCAGAATCACCGATGGCCTTCACAAATTCCTCATACAAGAATGCCTCCACAACAGCATATTTATACAGCCTTCGATGGGTTTCATTTTATTGCTTGTATGTATATTTGTGGTCCCTCTGGGTCTTCCCCCATTTGAAGATCTTGGAGCTGATGTCCTTCATATCTTGGCAGTTCTAGGCCAGCAAATCCATCTGCATCTGTTGTTTGACTATTTCGCTAGTGAATTCTACATTCTATTGGACAATAGTCCAAAATCTAGCGTAATCAGCCATAGCCCTTTGCAACTCCATAGGTTCAGGACTACAGTTTATGAGGAAATCGATCCTCGACTTGAGGTTCTCCACCTCAGCAGCTAGTTCCGTCTCTCTCTGCTCGCTCCTATGGGCCCATTTCCATAATTCCTCATTGGTACATCTACATTTCCATAGAGAGCACGCTGAGTGCAAGATGCATTTGTAAGCCTCGTCAAATATGCGATGAGACACTTTAGTCATGTTAGACGAGAGTGTGGGCACTGCGCCAATCTCCATAGGTCGAGTCGGTTCCCACTTGAGCCAAGAGCCTGTAGAAAGTATAGCAATCACATAAACATAACATAAATCAATATGCTCAAGACTTGTAGCGTAGTAGCATAGGGGTTGTCGACACTTCTACTTACCTACACGAGGATTTGACTGCTGAAGGTATCTGATCATGTCATCAACAAGCCTCTAAACAAACGTAAACTTGTCAGGAACTTTTGCCCACGACTCCATCCAGGGCGGAGAAGGTCCTAAGACATCAACAGTAGCACCTCTTACATAATTAAGCATGATAGCAATGGCTGAAATGGACTTATGATAGGGTACATCCAAAGCCTAAACTCACTAGCATTCTACCGTTGTCTTGTTTCTTGCTGGTGCAAGACAATTGCGATAGGTTCGGTAGAAGGCCCAGCCAAGTCTATAAGAACTCCTACCTCAAGCGCTAGTGCTTTTCCTTTCAGGAGGGCAGCGTCTTTTTTATTTTGGGAAGACACATTTTCTTTGGTAGGAAGAGGCTCCCTAATAGCAAGAGCCCCTACCCTGGAGACAAGAGCTCCATTATTCCTAGCTGGGACCCTTTCTTCCAAAGTCGGGCCCCCCGTGTCTTTATTTGTCGTCCCTATTCTGAGGGCCAACACTTCTTCATCACCTTCTTCTTTGCCTTCTTCTTTTGCTACCCGCAAAGGGTATACACACAACAAATTGAAGTTAGTTAACTCAAAACTGATACCATGCCACAAAGCACCACTTAGCTAAGCACAGAATAGCTGGCTCTCTAAACGCACAACAATGGGGGGTTGCATTCACTGCAACTTGAACCGCAGTCTTCGCTCCTCTTCATGAGGGCTTTCCCTAGTAGGGGGAGGTCTCTTTCCCTGCAACTCCGCAGGCATGGCCTCAGCCATAAGACAATCACCCTGGGTTGCGTTGCCAAGTATGGAAGGGGGAGTCTCCCCTACGTTGTCCTGGCCACAAGCGCTATGAACCGTAAGACCTTTAGTCATTACAGAAAATGAATCCCTGACCATCTCTAGGGGAGCCTGGGCTTGCATGGTCCGAAAGACCTGTTGAATCCATGGCTTGGGAATTTGGTCGCTGTCTAGCTCGAACTAGACCCCATCCTCCTAGACCACCAGGAACTCCAAGAAGCGCTTTAAAAAGCCAATTTAGAAAGCACAGTGTATGTTAGAGCGGGACTCTGTTTGCTCACAAAGCCCTAAAATCTCGCCCTGCAAGCCACTACAAAGGAATTTAGCCTAGTTATAATGGGCCCCTTCCTCCATGACTTCCAGCATTACCCAAGCCTGCTCAAGCCCCAAGACCTTTCCTTGGGTGAGTAGTTGAGGGAATGCACAAGCACGAAAGACCAGGTATATCCCCATGGCAAGACCGTCCTTAAGCTTTTCCATAGGAAACCCTTTCTGCTCCTTGGCGAGCCTCAGCCACTCCTTGATATGTTGCTTATGGAGGGTCAACTCCTGCTTGCCCTTCGACATCACATTAGTGCCATCAGTAGAGATGCCAAACAAATCTGCAAATAGCTGGTCATTGATGTTAATGAATACCCGCACACCCCACACGTATATGCGAAAGAGGCTTGCCTGCCCAGAAAAGGAATTGATCAGGGAAAGCATCTTGGTAGCAGGAATGCCCGGATTTGGTGCCATAAACAAATCCATAAGCCTAGCCATCTGGATTCTTCTGAGCAAGTGGCCCGAAGCCCCTTGTTCTAACCAGCTTTGGCTTGCCGATACCTCATCGTACTTAAAGTAGATTTTTTCCCCTTGCATTCTAGTAGTCACCACCATCACTTCATGAGGCTTCTTCGCTCCTGCAACAATAATCACAAAACATGCTCAAAAAAAAAACTTGAGCCCGCGGCACCTGCTTGTTAACCCACTAGACCTATACGATGAAGGGAATAGTGGGAGTTCAGCTGCCAAGACTACTTCAAGCGTAACTTGCTTAAAAGGTTCTCTCCATGCCTTGTCTAGCCAACCCTTCATCCTGAAATTACTGTAGAAAGAGACGAGTGTGCATAGGTGGGAATGGTATCCTACCCCGTAATGAGCAATCACACCCACCCATAGGCTCTTGGCAGAGGAGAATTCCTATAGGGTTAGCTATGTTGTGGCCAATTCACCTGGCTGATCATGAACCCCGTCGTCATTAAGATAGAACCTGGTGACAAGTGCATGCTATTAACACTCAGCCGAGCATAGCCAATGTTGCATAACCAAGCAAAGTAAAGATGTGAAACTCACCTGCCAATACAGTAAATGGTCCCCTGTGGGTTCAGAAAGTACGTCGCCATATGGCGTGCAAGGTACAATGTGTTGTAGGGATGATAACACTAGTATTATGGCATGTCCCAGATCTAGGCCAAGCACCTCAACCCTATGGAGTGTTGGGTAGACCCTCCTCCCGGTCTGCTTGCAGTCGCGTTGTCAGAAAGATATCTTAGGATGCCTCGATTTGTCCCTGGCAGCAAAGCCTCTATTATGCCGGACACCCGTGTCTCATCTAAGGAGGACAAAACCATGAGACTAAACTAGCTGAGGAGGAATTGTAGGAAGTCTTGTGCCCCATCCCTAAACCAAACCGTTCGATCTTCCAAACATATCGAGGGAGGGGGAGCGTTGGCCATAGGTCTTCCTACATGACATAATACTCCTTCAAGATCCAAAATTATCAATCTAGACCTTGGCCCTACCCTACATGAAGGAAACAATAGATAGTGACATCAAATATGAACATAATACATGTGCAACGTAGCAACACCTAGCCGACCATAAGTGTAGCATAGCATAATCCCTATTCATCTCATCATAACATAACAAAGATGCAAAAGCCTAGCGTAGAAAGAACATGCAAGTAACTTGGCATAGCAATAAGATAACTAATAGCAGGCCCAAACAGAATATGCACCTACGTCATACACAACTAAACCCCCCACCCCCCGCCCGAAGGTTTCACGTCACAGCATGTCAAGGTTCAGCAGCTTAAAGGACCCTGGTCTTGCAACCATGGCAACTGTCGCGGTAGTGATGGCCTTGCATGTAATCAAAAATAGACCCTTGCATAACAGCCGTGACCAAAAGAAAGCAAGACCGCAACAGCACCAAAGCCAAAATGATGCAGCCACAAAAAATACCAATAGTAAAGAAAATGAGACATAAAACCAGAGCAAAAGATGGTGGATGGTGCAAGGAGAAAGGAACGGGAGAGACATAAAAAGCTCACTAGTTCAATAGTGTGTCCTCCTGCGTTGGAACTTGTGCCTGTGGCCCATATCCCAAGGTCTTCTTCACCTCCCCAACCTTCACGAGCACCAACTGAGTCTTAGGAGCCATAGCCCTGCTAGCAGATTTACAACCTTCGCCTCAGAAATTCACCTCGATGTGGATTAACATAGTGACTCCACGCCCCAAAATTGCCGAAGTGCTCTAACAAGGATTATGCACTTCTAGGGAGGAAACAACGAAATTACTAGGATTCAACCCCTATTTATGGAAGTAATAACAAAATGGGGAAACTTCCTTTCTCTCTCTCTAATTAAGGCAGGGCACGGTGTAGCATGCTCGCCACGACATCACGACACTATTAGCATTTAAACCTTCATACGCTTCAAGTCAGTTACTTGCCTTCTCGAAAATAAAAATAATATGATAATATTTATTTTTGATTAAAGGTCTAAAAAGACCTTAAGCTAACAAACCTGGCATGATTACGTTCCTTAAGACTCAAAGATAGTAATTTCAACTAGTAATGGCCGCAGTTTGCAATGACGTCAAACAAAGTAATTACACTTCTTACATCAACAATCACCTGGCGTGCCTCGACATAAGGGTAGCATATTCCCTAACAGTTTCATGCCTTCATTCCCACATTGGCCACCCGATACGTCTCGTACTCGCAATTCCATCTCATTTATCACTATTTAGAGTAGAAAAACTTTGCATGTCACAATATGGCAACCCAAAATGACAATTAAACTAGTGGTTCGGCATCCATATACAACTTAACATACTTTACATCAACAATGTCTAATGTCTTCAACTATCCTAGATCCTTGTGCCTGGGCAGTATGCCACAGCCCTGAGCTAGCAAACTCTCAATCTTTACATCGCCTTATTTTGCAAGTTGCATCTCAATGTTGCTTTGCAGATTTACATTTCGCACAATCTCTGATCACCCTTACCCAGGCTCTCATCTTGTGATGGTAGGTTAAGCAAGAAATGAAAATCCACCATGCCCTGTCCACACCTCTCATATTAACAGGGCCACAAGACAAGCTTGCAAGATAGTTAAACCCCGACACAATCAACTAGGAGTCGGTTGCGATTAATACTATAGCAACCTTAGAAGCACCCTCGGATTGGCCCAAACACCTGGTCCATGTCCTAGATTTGGAGGCCAGGGATGTAACCGAGGATCCTCTCATCGAGATACCTGTAACCACTACAAGAAGGAAGGTAAAGACATTAAGACTTAGCTCTCTCCTAGACGCACAAATACATGAGGGCATAGTTAAAACCTTGCAAGAACACGTTGATGTCTTTGCATGGTCATATGAAGATATGCTGAGTCTAGATCCATGGTTGATTCAGCATAATATCGTCCTAGACTCCCATGTGAAGGCAGTCAAGCAAAAGGCATGTAAAATCAAGCCAGAAATCACGCTAGCTGTGAAGGATGAAATCACTAAGTTATACTAAGCAAACTTCATCCGCACAGTCGACTATTCAGAGTGGGTGTCCAACATTGTTGTGGTTTCGAAGAAAATAGGAGGGATACGAATGTGTATAGATTTCTGAGATTTGAACAAGGCAACGATCAAGGATAACTTTCCACTACCAAGCATCAATCAACTCATCAACACCATGGCTAGGCATGCTTTGCTATCCTTCATGGATGGCTTCTTCGGATACAACCAAATCCGCATCAACCCGGAACACCAGCTATCAACAACCTTCATGACTCCATGGGGAACCTTCTGCTATACCATGATGCCCTTTGGGCTCAAGAATGCTGGGGTGACATACCAGTGAGCCATGACATACATTTTTAGTAATCACATCCTAGAAACGTTAAATGATTACATGGATGATATAGAGGTTAAGTCTAAAGAGGCGGCCCATCACTCGCGCGACCTAGAGTTAGTCCTCAAACGCTGTCAAAGGCACGATTTGCATCTTAATCCTAAGAAATGCATCTTTGGAGTAAAGACTGGATGCATGTTAGGATTTGTAGTATCGGATGCTGGAATACGGGTGAACCCAAACAAAGTCAAAGCTATCATCAACCTAGCACCTCCCACAAACCTAAAAGAGTTATGTGGTCTACAAGGCAGAGTGCAATTCATTCGAAGGTTTATAGTAAGACTAACCGATAAGTTACACCCCACACAACATCTTCTGAGAAAAGGGGTTGACTTCAAGTGGACAGTCCAATGTCAACAAGCCTTTGACAACCTGAAGAAAGAACTCTCGCACCTACCGACAGTGTACCCACCGCAGAGGGACAAGCCTTTCTTCATATACCTTGCCACCTCTGACACATCCATAGCGGCACTGCTATGTCAGAAGTGGGACGATGGCTCTAAGATACTAGTGTATTACCTGAGCCATGCATTAATATCATACAAGGAAAATTACAACGAGGTGGAAAGGAATTGCCTAGCTTTATTGTTCGCGCTAAAAAGGTGGTGGGACTACCTATTCCACAGTACAACCAACTTCATTTGCAAAAGTAATGTACTCCGGGCTATCACTAGCAACCTAAACGAAAGCAGTAGCATAGCCCGATGGAAGGCCATAACTACAGAATTTGATCTATGCTATGTGAGCCAATCGTCGACAAAAGGCCAAGCCATAGCAACCCAACTTACGGCCTCGCCAGTTGACGACCAGGCAGTCATCGATCCTGAGTTCCCAGATGAATACATAAGCAATGTTGCCATCGTCCCACCACATTTTGAGGCAACCTTACACTCTGATGGCATCTCAACCATAGAAGGAGGTAGGACCGCTGCCTTAATCACATTCCTCTCTAGGGAAATGTACCTGTTCACTTATTGCTTCACATTCCCAAGCACTAACAACATGGCGGAATACGAGGGGCTACTCAGAGGTCTCTTAACTACCCGTGCACTGCATGTACACCACATGGAGATCCAGGGAGATTTACAACTAGTCATGAATCAAATCACCGAATTTTATTCCTACAAGGCTATGCATCTACAACCCTACTGCGACCTAGCAAAGGTTTTACTAAAACAATTCGCGACCACTGATGTGCAACACATGCCATGCAGTGATAACGGCACAGTAGATGCCTTAGCTACCCTCTCATTAAACATCCCATTGCATTCCTTGGCAAACCTGCCAACTGCGATCATAGAATGTGCATAACCTATCACTCAAGTAGAACACGTGACGTCTATTGACGCTGCGGACACCCCGAAATGGTACGATAACATTAAAGCATATTTACGGCATGGCGAACTCCCAGGTGGATTGACATTGGGCCAGAGAGATGCAATTTGCAAGTGCACCCGACAATATGTGCTCATAGGAAATGACGCCCTATGCCAGTGGTCCTACGATGGGATATTGTTGGCGTGCATGGGTGGTGAGCAGGCACAGAAGGTAGTTAATGAGGTTCATGAAGGGCTGTGTGGTGGACACATAGCACCCAGGGCTATGGCAGTGAAGATCAGATGCCTAGGGTATTATTGGCCTTACATGGAGCGCGACTGCCTATCAAAAGTCAAGACGTGTGACACATGTCAGAGATATGAAAATCTCATACACATAGCACCTATAGACCTACACCCTACACAAATTACGTGGCCTTTCCAATGATGGGGACTGGACCTCATAAGGCCCATCACACCTAAGTCTTCCACAGGGCATAGCTTCATTATCACTACCACAGAGTATTTTACTAAGTGGGTGGAAGCTATTCCTCTAAGGAAAACAACATCCCAGCAAATATGCCACTTCATCCTCGATAACATCGTGACTAGGTTTGGGCTTCCGATGACTATTGTGACTGACAATGGACCATAGTTCAACAGTAAGGAAACCCGGGCCTTATGTAGCAACCTAGGCATTAAACAATCATTTTCTTCCCCTTACTATCCACAGGAAAATGAACAAGCAGAGGCTACAAATAAGTCCATCATCAACTTACTGAAGTGGATGCTTAGCAATAGCAAGAGGTAGTGGCATGAGCAAATACTTTATGTCCTCTGGGCCTATCAAACGACTTGCAGAACCACGACAAGTAAGAACCCTTACAGTCTNCCGAAGGATTTAGTGACCATGTAAGGCCCTTCCCAATTAGTTGAGAACTTATTTACATGCTCATGGACAGCCTTGAGGATGAGGTATCCCTTCTGCACTGGCCGTCGATGTGGGTCTTCTCAGTGCTTTTGCTGTTGTTTGTCCTGATAGTGCTCAATCTGTCTTAGTGTCTACACGCATTCCTCCTCCACTGAGTTGAGGTCAATGGCTCGCGATTCATTGTTCTAGGCTTTGCTCATAACGTTGGACAGGATCATCCAAAGTGAGGGTACCTGTAACTCAAGAGGTAACACAGCTTCAGATCCATAAACGAGACTGTAAGGGTTCTTACTTGTCGTGGTTCTGCAAGTCGTTTGATAGGCCCAGAGGACATAAAGTATTTGCTCATGCCACTACCTCTTGCTATTGCTAAGCATCCACTTCAGTANAGTGGTCCACTGGGATCCTAAACCAGCACCTGATCTACCAAGACCTTAAACTGGGTTCATGTCGCATCCTCAACATGCATCATCACCAAATACACATCAAACTAAGGGGCATGACACCAGCACATGGGTGGGACATCGCCGCTCCAGGATGCAATTCCCGACACAAGGAAAACATGGTCTGGGGTGTACACGTCGTCATCTTTGGTGTCATGCTGACCCTTCGAAGACGTCGTACGATGTCACATGGGCCCTTCAAACCTACCGTCGCTATGGCCCACCACCCTGATGATAGCTCCTGGGCCCGTTCCTGCTTCTGAGGTGCTGATAGTATTATGGCCTAGCCATAATATTATTTCACTTCCATTCTGCATCAAGGTTTTGTCTTACACAATGTTCAGCTATGTGGTAGCTGATCCCATAGCTGAACTCAGTGTGCATGCCTTTGGCGAGGATTCCAGTGCATCCGTGTCCCTGGTGCCCTGGGGAATAGCTCCCTCTATGACCGGTGCTGCCAAGACCGCTGCTAGCCTCCCTGCTTTGGGCATCTCACACTAGCTATGGTGCCCAAATGTAACAATAATGCCAACGGCCCGCAAAACATTGTCCCCACAGACACATCCCCCTACAGCAGCAAAGGCTACAGCGTCGCAAAGTAAATGCCTCGACTAACATGGTTGTTTAAGAGTGCAAATTTTGGCACCCGCGTAACACATCTCACCATGCGGAAGGCTTTGATAGGCAAGTCAAGACCCTCCATGGATGTAATATAGCTCATCTTGCGGAGGGGACACCCGCTTGCAGGAGGTTGAAGAATAGCGCCAATCAGAGATGAAAACGCAAACGAGCCCCTCAGAACACTCCGACGAGGGACTAGGCTAAACATCATCTCTGCTCTCTACCTTAACCTCCGTAACACTAATGCAACACCCTTGAGCATAGCCAAGTGACGTCCTAGTACTCACCAAGCGACAGCCTCAGCGTTTCACTTGCTGCAGTGTTTTGTATTCTTTCCTGACATCCATCGAGCCTGTTCTCCAGGCATCAACAAAGAGGGGCCAATGAAACACCCTAAAAGAAAAATGCAAGGTCATCCTAGCTTCACCAGGCTCTTGTATTCTACACAGCACCATGGCAGTCCATCGGGAGAAGAACGTTCTGAGTCCAGGATGGTAAATTCGGTAAATTTTCTGCTTTAGGCATGGACAGGTTCCGTACCAACCTGCCCGCCCACCAAAGTAGTCTGAACAGCTGGTAGCCTGCTCAGAAACAGTGTCCAGAATCGATGACAGTATCCTAGGTGCACAGGAGAAGCAGTTCGGCAAGTTTTCTATATGATACATTATGATGTGTAGCATAGCAAGCTTTAGAAAACAATGGCGGAACGAGATGTTATGCTACGCGATAAAATATGGCGTAGCATAGCAACAACTTCACTACTCACTTCCCTCACCCAATCTTGAGTTCTGCAGTGATGTCTCTTTTTGCCAGGAAGCGACAGACCATGTCTGCTGCTACGCTACGCTGAACTACATGGCGCAGCAAGGCGCAGCAATCCTACGAAAAGGGACAGAAGGCGGTTCGAAAGGCGAAATCAGCAAAGTCTACAAAACTTGCATTATGGAAGAATAGGTTGAAAATCAACAAAACTGTTACGATCAAGGCCAATCGCTACACTACACTACGCTACGTAGCATAGCATCATGTAGCAAGTATGTGATGTACGACAGGACACGCGGCAAGGTGCTATGCCATGCTAAGCAAGCCACGTCACAAAACACAACGCGACATGCAAGTGGCCGTGCGACATCAATGCACTCCACCCAATCAGACCGTTGGCACACACCTCTAGGAGCTGACGGCATAGTCATGACATAGTAGGATCACAGTTATTGCTTGCATCACAATGGTCTTGCAAGCTCAACGATTACAAACGGCTCAAGTAACGCCAGTAAGGTGGCGCAAGTCTACGACAGATAGTATTCAAACAGTCACCTTTGCTTACCTTCAGCCCTATAAATAGCCCATCAAACAGCACAAAAAAGGGTCCAAAAAGAAAGAGAAAGAGTAGAGAAAGAAAAAGGGGAATCTTCTTGGCTAAAAAAAACAAGAGAAAGATACCTACAATCTTGCAAAAAAAAAGGAAAGGAAAGGAGAGGCCAGCAATCTGTAAAAGGAACCTCTCTCGACTGGCATAAAGCTTGGGTCCTCATTCTACCACCTTCATAGGATCCTATCCGTATTGTATATACATGAAGTCTATGCCCAAGTGCATAGCTATTTCTGTCTCTTGACATGCTTTGGTCACCCTCGGAACTTCTGCACTCCGTCACACTATGCAGGTGATTGTATCCACCCTGACCGGACCGATTTGTAGCTCTGAAGTGGTGCATGTTCCTAACTGTATCTTATGTTACCTCTTATTTATTTTCCAATTTTCTAGTATTATTTTTTGTCTTATTTACCTTCGAGCATCATCTCGCATTATTGCCACACTTACTTTTCTCATGCTCGACATTACTTTCGCACTACCATCGTATCCCTAGTTTATTTATTATCTCACATTATTACTACATTTTTTAGTCCCTTTATTTTCCTGTTGTATCTACCTGTAAGCACTATCTCGCAACTTGTATAATTTATATTGAAAAAGGCTATATTGACATCAATATAAGTCCTTTTCTGATCAACCAGACCATTCAAGACACCCCATGTTCGCACACACCCAGCACCACCCTCCTGCAGACACAGGGTTGGAACTGTTGTGCCTGCCGACCTTGGCATTCTTCCAGCCATAGACGTTTTCGGTTGCTACATGTTGGGTGCAGGTCCGTAGGTGAGACATGTATGAGATTTTCATATCTCTAGCATGTGTCACACGTCTTGACTTTTCACAAGTAGTCATGCTCCATGTGGGGCCAATAGTACCCTAGGCATCTAATTTTTGAAACCATAGCCCTAGGTGCTATGTGTCCACCACATAGTCCCTCATGTACTTCATTAACTATCCTCTACACTTGCTCCTCACCCACGCATGCCAGCAATATCCCAGCATAGGAGCATCGGCACAGGGCATCATTTCCCATGAGCGTATATTGCTGGGCGCACTTATGAATTGCATCTCTCTGGGAAGATGTCAATTCGTGTGGGGGTTTGTCATCTTGTAGGTAGGCTTTAATGTTAGCATACCACTCCTAGGTATCCACAGCACTAATAGAGGCCATGTGTCCCACCTGAGTGATAAGCTCAGTACATTCGACAATTGAAGTCGGTAGACATGCAAACGAGTGTGGTGGAATGTTTAGTGCAAGGGTGGCTAAGGCATCTGCCACGGTGTTCTCATTGCATGGCACGTGTTGCATATCTATGGTTGCAAATTTCTTGAGCAAGCTTTTAGCTAGATCACAATAGGATTGCAGGTGCGTAGCTTTGCATGCATAGACCTCGGTGGTTTGATTCAGAACTAGTTGTGGATCACCACGGATTGCCAAGTGTTGTATGTGTAGTGTTTGGGTAGCAGAAAGGCCTTTGAGTAGCCCCTCATACTCTGCCACATTGTTGGTGTAGGGGAACTCAAAACGATAAGCAAACATGTGCATTTCCCTAGAGGGGAGTGTAATGATGGTAGTTGCACTGCCTCCTCGTGCAATTGAAGCATCATCGAGATGTAAAGTAGCTTCCAGGTGCGATGGGACGATGTTGATAGTGCCAACATGCTCGTCTAGGAATTTGGGATCTATGGTTGTGTGGTCTTCGATGGGTGAGGCTGTAAGTTACATTGCTATGGCTTGACCCTTAGTCGATGACTGGCTTACATAGTGTAGTTTGAAATCCACACTTATTGCTTTCCATCAAGCTATCCTGCTACTTTCATACAGGTTGTTAGTGATAGCCTGGAGTATGTTTCTTTTGCAAATGATGTTAATTGAACTACGAAATGGGTAGTGTTTGCACTTTTTTAATGCAAACACTAAGGCAAGGCAATTCCTCTCCACTTCTTTGTATTTCACCTTGTATGCTATTAATGCATCTCAGATAATACACTGGTATCTCAGATTCATCGTCTCGTTTCTGACATAGCAGTGCTGCGATAGATGTGTCGGAGGTGGCAAGGTAGATGAAGAAAGGCTTATCCCTCTGTGGCGAATGCATAGTTGGGAGGTGCAAAAGCTCTTTATTCAAGTCATCGAAGGCTTGTTGACACTGGGTTGTCCATTCAAAGTTAACCCCTTTCTTTAGAAGATGTTGCATGGGGTGTAACTTGTCAGTCAACTTTGCTATAAACCTTCGAATGAATTGTACCCTACCTTGCAAACCACGTAGCTCCTTAAGGTTTGTAGGAGGTGCCAGGTTAACAATGGCCTTGCCTTTGTCAGGGTCCACTTGTATTCTAACCTTCGATACTATGAAACCTAACATGCATCCGGTTTTCACCCCAAAGACACACTTCTTAGGATTAAGGTGCAGATCATGCATTTGACAACACTTAAGGACTACACCTAGATCATGTGGGTGATCAGCTGCCTTCTTAGACTTGACTACTATATCATCCACGTAGTCGTTTAATGTTTCTAGGATGTAGTTGCTAAAGATGTAAGTCATGGATCATTGGTAGGTTGCCCCAACATTCTTGAGCCCAAAAGGCATCATGGTGTAAGAGAAGGTCCCCCATGGGGTCATGAAGGTTGTTGTTAGCTGATGCTCCAGGTTGATGCAAATTTGGTTATAGCCAGAGAAGCCATCCATGAAGGATAGCAAGGCATGGCCAGCCATAGTGTCAATGAGTTGATCGATGCTTGGAACTGGGAAATCATCTTTGAGCGTTGCTTTGTTTAGATCAAAGAAGTCTATATAGATTCATATCATTCTTGTTTTCTTAGAAACCACAACGATGTTGGACACCCATTCCGAATAATCAACTGCACGGATGAAACCAGCTTGGTATAGATTGGTGATTTCATCCCTTACGGCTAATGTAATTTTTGGTTTAACCTTACGAGATTTTTGCTTGACTGCCTTCATGTGCGGGTCTAGGACGATGTTGTGCTATATCAGCCTTGGATCTAAACCTAGCATGTCACTGTATGACCATGCGAAGACTTTGATGTTGTCTTGCAAAATCTTAGCTATGTTTTCGTGTGTCTACACATCTAGTAGGGAGATAATTTTTAACATTTCTACTTTCCCCTTAGACTATGATCAAAGTTGTCTTGATGAGAGGGTCCTCAGGCACATCCCTAGCCTCCAAATCTGGAGTTCAGACTAGATGCTTGGGCCAGTCTGGGAATGTTTTTAAAGACGCTATGGTGATAGCTGTAGCTAACCCCCAATCGACCAGGTCAGGGTTTAATTATCTTGCGAGCTTGCCATGTGGACATGCTAAAGCTAAAGGCATGGAGAGATTGCAATGGATTTCCATTTTTTTGCTTAACCTATCAAGATGAGATGAAAGCCTGGTTAAGAGGCACCTGTTGGTAGTAATCGTGTATAACGAAAACTTGCAAAGCAATGATGAGATGTAACTAGCGAAGTATGATGTAAAGATTAAAATTTTTCCAATTTAAAGTCATGAAAGACCACTATGGCATGGAGATGTAGAGCTTATAAAGTAGGAAATGTAAAATTTTCGATGTGAAAACGTGAAACTGCTAGTTTAGCGTCATTGTGAACTGCAAATGTATAATAGATTGAGACTACTAGTTTAAGGTCTTTTTGGACCATTAAAGTCACTGATATGCTAGGATTACTAGTTTAAGGTCTTTTTAGACTAGTAACTAGAATGGAACGCTATGCTAAAAATGCTATTTTAAGGTCTTTTCAGACCGGTAGAGTTATAACTACGTTGGGGTTGCTAGTTTAAGGTCTTTTCAGACCGATAAAAGTGCCACTATGCTACGATTGTTAGTTTAAGGTCTTTCCGGATTGTACAGACTTGGTAGGCCAAACTGTAAGTGTTGCATGCTTAAATGTCTTTGCGATCTTTGGGTTTTCTACATTTTTATGCTAAATGTTTCTTGTGAAAATTGTTATAAGGACGAAATAGTCCCAGGAGGTGACAGTGGTAACCACTGAGACATAGGAGGCAAACATCTACTTCAAGTACAAAGAAGTAGATATGAGCCAATACTAGATAAACAATGTGGCTTCAAACTCCTTGATCCAGAATATCCAAAAGGCTAGGCTTATGGATTTATTCTTGGCCCCAAATCTGAGTGTTCCTACTACCTAGATGCTCTCCCTAATCAACTCCTTTTCTGACAACACAAGCCGCTTTCACATGCACATATAGGGCATACAGGTGGTCATTGAAATCAATGACTAGCTATTTGTGGACCTATTTGGTGTCCCTTCTGATGGCGTTCTCATATGGTTGAAGGGCAAGAAGGAGCTAACCCTTCAAAAGAAGGACATTCAGGAGTGGTTAGGGATTTCCAAGGAGCAGAAGGGGCTCCCCATGGAGAAGCTTAAAGAAGGACTCGCCAAGGACGTTTACCCTATCTTCTATGCTCTCGCATTACCCTAGCTACTTTCCCAAGGGAAGGTCCTAGGGATTGAGTAGGCCTAGATAATGCATGAGGTCATGGAGGAGGAGGCCCATTACAACTAGGCCAGGTTTCTATGTAAAGGCTTGTAGTCCAAAATCTTGGGACTCCATAAGAAATCGGAGGCCCGTTCCAATATACATTATGCCTTTTACATAGCCTATCTGAAGTGTTTCGTAGAGTTTCTAGTGGTTAACAAGAATAGAGCCTGGGTCATGTCAAATCGCAACCAGATTTCCATACCGTGGATCTGCCAGATCCTCCAAACCACCTGAGCCCAAGATCCCTCAGAAATAATTGGGGATTCATTCTCTATGATGACTAAGGATCGGGTGTGAAACATCACAAAATTTTGAGCTTGGTACTTCTCCAACAAGAATCGAACTAAGTCATGATGCTCCCCGACATGACTAAAGTTTGAGGGCCCCATAGAAAGCTTCAAGCAGAGTCAAACTCAACAAGAAGCAGTTCCCTGGGATCCACAGATGACCATGACGAAATTTGCTAGCAAACATGGCAACTTCGGAGCTCAAGATACTCAGTCCTCACTAAGTATACATTCACAGTGTATACGCCTAGCGTACATGCCTCACATGTACCCTCAGCATGTATGATCAACGTATACACTCGGCATGCAACCCCCGAAGACGGCATGGAAGAAGCACTTCAAAGCATCAACTCACACGAACAGAGTAGTCATTAGGTGCTGAAATCATGCATTCTAGAGTTCATACGTTGAGTATGTAATGTATATGCCCAGCGTATACACTCAGCAGATGCAGCATCTACGCCTAGCGTATACACCTAGCAGATGTAGCATCTACGCCCAGTAGATGCAGCATCTACGCCCAACATATACGCCAAGCATGTATAAAGTGTACGCCCAGCCTGCACAACGCACATCAATCAAAACTCTTCAGAACCATGTCAAATCAAGGTCAACCATGTTGAAGGTCTACAAGAAACATCCTCGTGGCATCTGAATTCAAATCTGAAGGCCGAACGACTTCTTTTAATTTGATCAAGTTTGTACGCCAAGGTCAACACGTATACGCTGGCGTACAGCGGTATACACTGGCGTATAGCAGTATACGCTGGCGTGCAGCATGCTGTACACTTGTAAAATTTCATTCTTTTGCACTCGGTCAACACACCACATGTCACCCAACCCAAAAGTCCAGCACCCCATAGCCAATCATCCCCTCTCAGACCTGCGCCTAATGTCAAAACTCATATAAAAACCCCAATTTTTCACTAGACAAGGGAGAGTAAATTTTGAGCAAAAACCAAAGAAAAACAAAGAAACAGAGATGCTAAGAAACTAGAGCTAAAACCCTGAACGCTGAACCTCGACTCTGCACGCTGAGCATACAGCCTTTATGTTGTGCCTGCAGTTGAACCCAACACATAATCACCCCTGCATCCACTGGAGCTATTCGTCCGCCTTGTGTCAAAGTCACAACTGCGTTAGACCGGTGCATTGTAACTTTCATTTCGCAATAATATTACTACATTTCTTTGCTAAAATTTGTTACAGTTTGTCATTCATTATTGTATGTTTACTGCTTACACTCCTGTACGTTTATGCTCCATTTTACATTCATTATGTTGTTTACGTATGACCCAACATACAGTATATCGGTGTACGTTCGGGGAAATCCTTGCCTGATCTGCATGCAGATCACTCAACGTACTTTGCCTTCGTTAATTCTAGCTTGCCCTCAAGCAAAGGTAGGGTCTTCTGTGTGTGTCCAGGGATCTCCAGGTTTCTGTTTCATTTCAGCCAGAGACCGACGATTTCGGACGGTACAGAAAATGGCGCTAGAAGGAGGGCCTGACTTATTTTCTGTTTAATTGAAACGCTGATCATGTTACCTATTCAAACATAGGGTCTACACTACTACAGTGTCTACACTACTACAGTGTTTTTTCAACAAAAACACACAAAATGAGCCCATTTCAAAGCCGAATTCGTTGCGATTCACACATACTTCAAACCGGTCTAAGAACTAACAACCANTTGCGATTCACACATACTTCAAACCGGTCTAAGAACTAACAACCATCAACATGGATCACCTTGTCCAAGGCATACAATACACACAACATAAAAATTCTGAGATGACTTCCTCTTACCCGAGATCGCCATCCGCATACGACTATGGTTCATAATTTCATACTTAGCCAAATTTTCTCTCGTTTACACTATACACGCTGGACACTTAGAAAAATTTTCAGTGTTCACACACCAGACACTCTGCACACTTAGCCCGAAACACACTCGGCACTTGTTAGCTAGCTCGTAAACTACCCTGTCACACATCACCATGGAGTCATCCTAGACCTCTAATGCACACACCTTCGTAATCCTCACACAGGAATAATACAACTTTATCTGTGTGAAGATTCAGGCCAACCTTCCTCTGGATACCATAGAACAGGAGGCAAAATGAGACTTCGAGCACATATACATGGGAGGTCATGAATTTGTCCCCTCTGTATATGACATCATCCCCCTTTCTGATCCTCATCATAGGCTCATCTCCCAGCTCCTTCTGGCAAGGAGTTAAAACACACGGCAACCCACTGAGAAGTCCCAAAACCACCATGATGTAGATGACTTTGAGGCACAATCTGAACCTAAGGATTCATACCACACCCTCAGTCCCCATGCCTATGTGAACCCATCAGTCCATCCTTGCATAGGATAGACAACCACTCACCAAGTGTCAATGAGCACACAATCACCAGTATCCCAACAGAGATTACCCACCCCCATCTCTACCTAGTACATACCGCACATGCAAATGCATAGGGCCACTTTCACTACATCGGCCCCGCACATCTAGGGTGTCACTTCATAGTTTGTGGCTAGGCAAGGAACCATACCCCTTGTTCAAAAACCCACTCACTTCAACGTGCCACACCCAACCACAACTCTGAACATTACTCCACAGCAACAAATGACAACCCAATAACCTCCCCAACCAACTAATCTGCCTACCACTCAAGAGTGGGTAGAAGCCAAACAAATGATGCAAGCATTAGCTGAAGAGGTAAAGCACCTTAAAATGGCAAACACTGAACAAGTTAAAGTACTAGACTTCTACCATGATGATCCAATTAGCACTTCAGTGCCACCATTAGCTTTGCCCAAGGGAATCACACTTCCACAGCTGACCAAATACAATGGGAAGGGAGATCCAAATGCTCACTTAGTCATGTTTCAATCAGAAACTTATTGCTTCAAGCTTGGCCCCACACAATCTTACGCGTGTTTGCTATGTCCTTAACGAGTGTAGCCTTAGATTGGTATAGAGTCTTGCCATGTAACTTCATATCCTCTCTTGAAGATCTGTTACACCAATTCATTACCAAGTTTAAGTACAACCTGAAGCCTGAAGCAACCCTAGACACTCTAATACAAGTGAAACAAGCACCACTTGAGCCTGTGCAAAAGTTCATCCAACGATGGAGTGCAGCCCTTAATGAACTTCATGAGCCCATCCCTAAAAAGTATTTGCTTACGATTCTGAAGGGAGCCATGAATGACTTCATTAAGTCAAAACTGTACTACCTAAGTGCTCAAACGTTGAGCCAAGCATTCACATAGATTAGGAACATTGAACAAGCTACACAAACCAGCAATAACCTCGCCTATGTGGCTTACAAGAACCAACATGTTGCCAAACAATAGACAACAATGGAAACTGTAGCCACAAGTACAAAAACAACAAACACCAGTACCAACCCACCTGCAACAACAAGGGCCACCCCAAGACCCAACTTTCAGTGCAAAGATCGCTCTAAGTATATGCCGCTACCCACGGGACCCTCTAAACTACTAGAGCAACTCCTTAGAAATGGGCAAATCCAATACAAACAAGTAGTGGAAAATGCCTGTCGAAGACATGATAGGTACTGTGAGCTACTAAGGAACCCCACCTTAGCAGCACCAAATGAGCCCCCGGTCCCACGACACTTCAAATTAGATCAATTCTGTCACTACCACCAGATGTCTGGTCACAATACCGACAACTATCATGCGTTACAGGATGATCTACAAGCAATGATAGAATGGGACCAACTAAACATCAACACCCTTAATCAACTGAGTATAGACAATGCCCCCTATGTCATAAACTCCATTGGTATAAATAGTAAGCCTAAACCTGTGTGGCAACCTTTTGTGATCTGTGTGCCTCCCAGCAAGGCAACAATCCCCTCTACCTCTATGAGTAAGAGACCTCCCATCATCACCAAGGTGTCACCTAGAGCATCGACAACATCTTTCGTGGTCAAGGTACCACCACCTCATACGTCCGCTAAGACATTAAACTGGCCAGATGCAACGCAATCCCAAGCACCGAAGACACCATTTGTGGTCAAAGTACCACCACAGACATCTGCTAAGACGTTAAACTAGCATGTTGCACCAATGACAACAACAAAGAAACCTTTCGTTATCAAGGTGCCACAACAGGCTAGTCAAACAACAACAAAACCTCCTAAACTCCCATTTTTCATAAAAGTGCCACCACGCGATGGCCCCTCACTTACCATAAGTCCAACCGTAGGAAACGTCTCAACCTCTCCTCCCTCAAGAGTCAACCTTGCCAACAACACAGAGAAGCCTACCAAATGGCAGCACAAGAGGACAAACGAACAACGAACAACACCCACAGCTGAAATAAAGGACACACCTAGTATACAACAACTAAACATTGGGGGCCCTGCCCCTAATCCCAAACAAACCAGGCCCAAGCCCCCAACCCATACAGAGGCAACCAACACAACGACAAATAACACAGACTTTATAGCTACACTGGCCCAGGTGAAACAAACGCTCAAAAAAAAGAACACAACCATGAGCTTGTACAATTTGGTCATGACATCATCGGCTCATCGCAAAGCCAAAGCGCAAACGTTAGCATCCATTCCTGTTATAGAGGACATCCTTGCTAACATGGAATTCATCTATGCAACAATTTCACAACACACACCACAAGGATTGGGTTCAAACACCTTAGCCTTTCGTGATGATGCAGTTAAACGTAACCCTAAACGAGGGGAAGTCACAAAAGCTCCATTATCGATTAGTGTACATGTTGGGCAATGTACCATTCACAGAGCGCATGTTGATGATGGTGCGGCAACAAACGTAGTTCTATACTCTGTCATTGACAAACTAGGCATGGTAGATGAGATCATGCCAATAGAAACCACGTGTTTAAAATCTTTCAATGGATCATGTGTCACAGTTAAGGGCACAATCAACTTAGCCTTTGTGGCAGGAGAACAATTCCCCACTAGCGTGGAATTCACTGTCATAGAAGAGATGCCCAGTTTCAACATGATTCTTGGTAGACCTTGGCTAGCACAACAACAAGCCATTTCCTCATTGATACATCAAGAAATCCACCTTCCATACGAAGGCAGACAAGTCATTATACATGGCGAAAACACTCCCTTTCAAGTTGACCACAACATAGACATGTCACAGGTCTTGAAAGAGGAGTCTCTTGAAGTAACACCCACAACAACAAACACAACACCTAGAGCTAAAACGCCTGAACGAGGGGTAAAAATTGAAAGCTTCCTAGAGCAAACTAGCATGCCTCCTAGACCATGTCCGACTAAGAAACAACCGCATAATCAAGACTCCCCTGCGGCCAAAGACACGTCTGATCTCCGCCCACTCTTCACCTTTTTTCGTTGTGCATACGTCACCTTAGTTTGTATTGTATTAGCTTATGCGTTCTCTCATGGCCTAGAAAGGCCTTAAACTAAACCATGGCCCGAAAAGGCCTTAAAATATCACTGTTTCACATTATTTTCTATTTATTGATGCATTTCAGTTCATGTTTTCTGTAGTTGCTATTTAATATTGTTTTCTCTAGTAGCGTTTGTTTACAGGATCATACAGACGCACACACATGCATCCACACAGAGTAGTCCTAGCATCATGACTTAAAACTGATACCATAGAATGTCCTGGCATCATGATGGTAAACCAATACCACAAAGCTCTATCCTACATGACACTAAACTATCACACTCATTCACCAGAGTTCGCTAAGACTATAAACTAGCTTGCCTCTTCATAGTCCGCCACGACTATAAACTAGCATCGTACCGTCCGCTACAACAATAAACTGGCAACGTCCAATGGGTTATGATGTAAAACTAACCCATGACAGTCCTCTAAGACTATAAACCGGACAGATCATTTCTGGAACATTCATCTGCTTCTATAATTCATGACATTTCTTCATCTATGCCTGCTGCATCATTCATCACACCAGCTCTAACAACACTATTGCTATTCATTTTTTTTTTACCATAAGTTTCACATGGTGCCTCCATTTGCATCAGTCACATTCATGCCTGAAGTGTTTGCTAACTCATTCACTTGTGGTTTTCTTGTCTTCTTGGAGTTGTGTTTGTAGGATGACACCCAGTGGTGCTCGTACACGGATACACTTCATCACGGTGACAAGGTGCCACATTGTTTCTGACACATGCATCCAGGTTAATCAATCTATTCAAAAGTACATTCGCCATTCCCAATACATTCTCCATTTCCCCAACACTCTTATTCCCTTTCCTACCTAGTTACAGTTCCCAAATACACCCAGTACACCCCAAAACTTTGAGCACATTGTTACACACTACGACACTCTTAAGCAATTGCAACACAAAATATGGCACATGAGCATAAGTGTAAAATTGAAAGAAAGATATTTCCACAAAAAACAAAGAAACACAAAAAAAGAAACAAAAAAGAGAGAAAAAAAAAGCAAAGAAAAAAAAAGTAAAGAGCAAAATGAACCACAAGAGCCTGGCACTTCCTATAAGCCTCAGGCGGGAAGGCAGTTGTCTTGAAAACAAATACTCATGTCTCGAAAGCTCAAGTAACATCTCATTGTGCAAGCTTTGGCTCTTCGCCAACAAGTTCCCCCTAAACACTAAACAAGTGCCCTGTTCCTCCAAAGAATGCGACACATCATCACGTGGCTTTGGTTCCGCCAACAAGTCCTCTTAAATACTAAGCAAGAGTCTTATACCACCAAAGGATGTACACATCATGTTTTGATCCCAAGAAGATAAGCATGATCCGCACACATACCCGGACATCCTCTTCATCATGCCATGAGCCCTTCATTGGTTACCAATCCCAACAGTTTTCATTTCCCTATCAAATACAAATTTCACTTCCCCAATCCTATGTACTACTAAACATGGTATGATGACATCTAGCCAGGTGGCAAAGGACAATATTTCTACAAAGTTTCTTGTGGTGTTTTGTACTTCTTTGTCGACACTTCTCGGGTCGATTCTTCCAAGCGTCAACAAAGAGGGACCAATGAAACACCACAAAATTTTGAGCTTGGTACTTCTCCAACAATAATCGAACTAAGTCATAACGCTCCCTGGCATGACTAAAGTTTGAGGGCCCCACAGACAGCTTCAAGCAAAGTCAAACTCAACAAGGAGCAGTTCCCTGGGACCCACAGACGACCACGCCAAAATCTGCTAGCAAACATGGCAACTTTGGAGCTCAAAATACTCAGTCCTCACTAAGTATACATTCACAGCATATATGCCCAGCATACATGCCTCACATGTACCCTCAGCATGTATGATCAACATATACGCTCGACATGCAACCCTCGAAGACGGCATGGAAGTAACACTTCAGAGCATCAACTCACATGAATAGAGCAGTGATCATGTGCTAAAATCATGCATTCTGGAGTTCATACGCTGAGTATGCAATGTATACGCCTAGCAGATGCAGCATCTACGCCCAGTGTATACACCTAGCAGATGCAGCGTCTACACCCAGCGTATACGCCCAACGTATACATCCAGCATGTATAAAGTGTACGCCCAACCTGCACAACACACACCAATCAAAACTCTCCAGAACCATGTCAAATCAAAGTCAACCAAGTTGAAGGTCTACAGGCAGCATCCTTGTGGCATCCGAATTCAAATCCGAAGGCTGAATGACTTCTTTTGATTTGATCAAGTCTGTACACTAAGGTCAGCACGTATACGCCGACGTACAGCAGTATACGCTGGCGTGCGACACGTTGTACACTTGTAAAATTTCATTCTTTTGCACTCTGTCAACGTGCCACATGTCACCCAACCCGAAAGTCTAGCACCCCATAGCCAATCATCCCCTCTCAGACCCGCGTCTAACATCAAAACTCGTATAGAAACCCCAATTTCTCACTAGATAAGGGAGGGCAAATTTTGAGCAAAAACCAGAGAAAAACAAAGAAACAGAGATGCTAAGAAACCAGAGCTAAATCCCTGAACGCTGGACCTCGACTTTGCATGCTGAGCATACAGCCTTTACGTTGTGCCTGTAGTTGAACCCAGCACACAATCACCCCTGCATCCACTGGAGCTATTCGGCCGCCTTGTGTCAAAGTCAAAACTACGTTAGACCGGTGCATTGTAACTTTCATTTTTCAATAATATTGCTACATTTCTTTGCTAAAATCTATTTCAGTTTGTCATTCATTGTTGTATGTTTACTGCTTACGCTCCTGTACGTTTATGCTCCATTTTACATTTTTTACGTTGTTTACGTATGACCCAGCGTACAGTATATCAGTGTACGTTCGGGGAAATCCTTTCCTGATTCGCATGCGGACCACTCAAGGTACTCTACCTTCATTAATTCCAGCTTGCCCTCAAGCGAAGGTAGGGTCTTTTGTGCATGTCCAAGGATCTCTAGGTTTCTATTTCATTCCAGCCAAAGAGAGACAATTTCGGATGGTAGAGGGTGGCCTGCAACTTTCGTGGCCAAGATAGCATAGGAGAGATGCCCCATACTATAGTTGGTAGCATGTCGCAGGGGGAATGTCTCATAGCTGAGACTTCTGTCAAGAAGTTACAGCGGAAGAGGCCTCCTCCAGCTAAGGAAACCCTTCACATAGAGGAAGAGGAGGGGCGGCGGTTGTGGCTTAAGGTACAGAGGATGCAACCCCCCATTGGTAAATGCTTTTGTTTAATTCCTACCTTGTTATTATCTACCACACTATGCTATACTAGGTGACGTAGCATAGAGTAGCACCCACTTTAAGCTAACTTATTTTGGACTAATGCAAACATGTTTCTTGATAGGCAGAGGAAGAAGAAGAAGAAGAAGAAGAAGGTGATGAAGAGGTGTTGGCCCCTAAGATAGAGGCGAAAAATAAAGACTCGAAGGCCCCAGTCTCAGAGAGAAGGGCCCTGATCACAAGAAAGGGAGCTCCTACTACTAAGGCAAGGGCTCTTGTTATTAGGGAGAATCCTCCTACTAACGAAGAGGAGTCTCCCTTGAATAAAAAAGACACTGGTCTCCTAAAAGAAAAGGTACTAGGGTATGAAGAAGAGGTCCATACAAGCTTGGTAGGAACTTCTGCCAAGGCTATCAGCCTCGTTTTGGATCAGCAGGAATGTGGACTGCAATTAAATGTTGGTGAGTTCGATAATATGTCTACTTTTGTACTGTCTAAAATCATCGGTGCCCGGCTGGAACGAAAATGACACCGATTGATCTGTAGATAAGTGAAGAAGACCCTACTTTCACTTGGGGGTGAGTTGGAACTGATGAAGGTAGAGTACCTTGGATGGTTCGCACATGGATCAGACAAGGATTTCCCCAAACGTATGCCAATGCACAATACGCTGGGTTATACGTAAATGACATTTTAAATGTAAACCAGAATGCAAGTGTGCAGCGATGTAAACAAGATGTAAATCAATATGAACAAAAAACTTGTAGCGAATCTTAGCCAAAATGCAGGAATGAACAAGAACTATAGCAAATCTTGACCAAAATATAGCAATATTATTACGTAACAAAAATTACAATGCACTAGTCTAGACACAGCTATGAATCTGACACAAGGTAGACAAAAAGTCCCGGTGAATCCAACAGGGTGATGGTATCCTGGTTTGGGCTGCAGGCACAGCATGAAGACTATATGCTCAGTATGCAAGATAGAAGTCTAGTGTGCAGGGTGGATGTTCTCAGTGCTCTAAGCGCGGATCACCCAGATTTTTGCCTAGATTCTCCCAATTTTCCAACCCCGTTCTGGTCAAGAATCTAGCTTTTATATGGTTTTGGATGCTAAATTTGGATCTAAGATTGGATGATTGGCTATGGAACGCAGGAATTTCAGATCGGGTGACATGTGGAGCATCGATCGGGTGCAAAAGAATGAAGCTTTACAAGTGTACAGCGTGAACCATGCCAACGTGTACACGTTGGGCGTATACACTCCACATGTTGGACAGCGTATGGGTAAGCCTGAAGAAATTTTGACCATATTTTGAACTGTGAAGCTCTTTTTGAGCATGGATCTGGATGTCTGATGTCCTGAGGATGCTGCCTGTTGATTTTGGGCTCATTTGACCNATCCTGAGGATGCTGCCTGTTGATTTTGGGCTCATTTGACCTTGATCTGACATGGTTTTGGAAGGCTCCGACTGGTGTACACTGGGCTACACACTAGGTGTACACGCTGGCCGTGCATAATGTATATGCTCAGCGTGTGAGCTCCAAAATGCATGATTTCAAAGTTAAAACTCGATTTTCCTAAGCCCATGATGATGCCTAACAATTGCCTTTTCTCCGAGAGTTGATGCCTTGTGAAAATCTTGCTTCGAAGTGCCTATTTTGGGTCACCTTTGAAGTCACATGCTAGGTGTGTACGTTGGGCATACACACTGGGCATACAAGATGCACACTTATTGAAAACCTAGTCTTTTAGGCTCAAGATTTACCAGGTTTGATGCTGGATGTCACCGTAATCTTCTGTGGATCCCATGGAACCATTTCCTATTAAGTTTGACTCCGTTCGAAGCTATCCGTGAGGCCATCAATCTTCAGTCATGGTGGGGAGCATCATGACTTTAGCTCAATCCTTGTTGGAGTGCTAAGCTCAAAATTTTCTGGTGTTTCATTGGCCCCTCTTTGTTGATGCTTGGAGTAATCGACCCAAGAAGCGTCAACAAAGAAGTACAAAACACCACAAGCAACTTAGTGGCATTTTCTTTTGACACTTGGCCAGATGTCCTCGCACCATGTTCAGAAGTACTTAGGATAGGGAAATGGAGTTTGTAGCTGGATAAGGAAATCAAAATTGTGGGGATTGGGAACTGATCAAGGGATTGTGCATGGTGAAGGGGATGCTCTGATGTGTAAATAGGTCATGTTGATCCTTGTCAATAGCCATTGTCTAGCAAACTTGGGACCAAGACATGAGATGTACATCCTTTGGTAGAAAAAGACTCTTGTTTAGTGTTTAAGAGGACTTTTTGGCATAACCAAACCCACGATGATGATATGTTGCATTCTTTGGAGGAACAGGGCCTCTATTTGGTGTTAAAGAGAACCTGTTGGTAGGGTGCCAAAGCCATGTAATGAGATGTTACTTGTGCATTTGAGACATGAGTACGTGCTTCCAAGATAACTACCTTCCCACCTGGGGCTTGTATGGGAAGTGCCAGGGGTCTTGTGTGTTTTTTTAAGCTTTCTTTCAATTTTGCACTCATGCTCATGTGCCATGTTGTGTGTTGCAACTGCTTGAGAGTGTCATAGCATGCAACAGTATGCCCAAAGTTTTGGGGTGTACTAGGTGTATCTGGGAACTGTGACTATGTAGGAAGGGGAACGAGATTGTTGAGGAAATGGATAGTGTATTGGGAACTGAGAATGTACTTTTGAACATATTGATTAACCTGGTTGCATGCGTCAGAAACAATGTGGTACCTTGTCACCGTGATGAAGTGTATCCGTGTACGAGCACCAGTAGGTGTCATCCTGCAAACACAACTCCAAGAAGACAAGAAAACCACAAGTGAATGAGTTAGCAAACACTTTAGACATGAATGTGGCCAATGCAAATGGAGGCACCATGTTAAACTTAAGGTAAACAAAATGAGCAGCAATACTGTTGTCAGAGTCGGTGTGATGAATGATGCGGTAGGCGTTGATGGAGAAATGTCATGAATTACAGCAATAGATGAATGTGCCAGAAATGATCTTGCCATTTTATAGTCTTAGTAGACTGTCGTGGGTTAGTTTTACATCATAACCTATTGGACGTTTCCAGTTTAGCGTCGTAGCAGACGGTGCATTGCTAGTTTATAGTCTTGGCAGACTGTAGAGAGGCAAACCAGTTTATAGTCTTGGCTAACTCCGGTGAATGAAACTGTGGCAGTTTAATATCATACCAGATGGGTGCTAGTTTATTGTCATTGCGGACAAACTATGGTATCAGTTTACCATCATGATTCCAGGACGATCTGTGGTATCAATTTACCATCATGATTCCAGAACGATTTGTGGTATCAGTTTACTGTCATGATTCCAGGACGATCTATGGTATCAGTTTACCATCATGATTCCAAGACGATCTATGGTATCAGTTTACCGTCATGATTCTAGGATGATCTATGGTATTAGTTTACCATCATGATTCCAGGATGATCACATACCTGAGTTTATGCTCAAACATAGAACGGTTTCAAGTACATGTGGTTGGTTGGGTGTGCAAGCTCATTCCCTTCCATGTTAGCTAGTTTAAATGCTCCATTGTCGTATGCTTTGGTGAGCAATTAGGGCCCTTCCCAATTTGCTGCGAACTTGTCCATATGTTCACAGACCGCCTGAAGTACAAGGTTGCCTTCTTTGATCAGGTGCTTGTGAATGTCATGTTGATGGCATCATTGTTGTTGTTTCTGATACCACTCAATCTAATCGAACACACGTGTACGTTCCTCTTCCACTGAGTCCAAGTCAATGATGCATAAATCATTACTTTGACCCTCATCGAGGAGTCTGGAGAGCATGATCCTTAAGGATGGTACCTATAACTCCAAAGGTAAAATAGCTTCTGAACCATAAACAAGACTATATGGCATTTTACTCGTGGAAGTCCAATGAGTAGTGTGATAAGCCCATAACGCGTATACCAACTGTTCATGCCATTTTCTCTTGCTCTGCGTAAGCATCTTCTTTAGCATTGAGATGACAATCTTGTTTGTGGCTTCTGCTTGTCTGTTACTCTAGGGGTAATAAGGGGATGAGAATGAATGTTTAATGCCTAAGCTGTTGTAGAAGGTTTTTGTTTTGACATTGTTGAATTGTGGTCCGTTATCATTACTGATGGCCATTGGGATGCCAAAGCAGGTCACAATGTATTCTAGGATAAAGCTGCATATTTGTTTCGATGTAGTCTTTTTGAGGGGGATAGCTTCCACCCATTTCGTGAAATATCTAGTTGTGATTATGTTGAAGCTATGGCCTACTGAAGACGGGGGAGTTATTGGTCCAATGATGTCTAACCCCCATTTCTGGAAGGGCCACGTGATTTGGGCCATGTGCAACTCGTTGGGTGGAACGTGTATAAGGTTACCATGCTTTTGACATGTATCGCACGTTTTGACCTTAGAGAAATAGTCATACTCCATGTGTGGCAAATAGTACCCTAAACACCTTATTTTGGTTGCCATTTCTTTCGGTGCTATTTGCCCTCCGCAGAGTCCTTCATGTACTTGCTCCACAATGGTCTGGCCATCAATGCTACTAACGCACCTTAACAGGATACCTTCATAGGATCTACGACACAATGTGTCACCTACTAATGTATACTGTTAAGAACATTTTTGTACTGCATCCTTTTGTGCATTTGTTAGATGTCGTGGAGTTTCTCCGTGTAGAAGATACTCTTTTATATCATCATACCATTCTACCGGGTGTGTTGTACTAACTGATGTAATTGGTAATTCATCGGGAGTATCAGTTATAGATTTAGCATAACTGATTATAGAACTAGGCAACGTGTGGAACATGTTTGGCGCTAAGTTTAGGGCTAACGTAGCTAGTGCATCTACAATGGTGTTATCATTTTTGGAAATATGTTGTACATATACTGACCTTATGATCACTCAAAGTAAAGTTAAAATAAGTTATTGGACTAATAATCATGTAAAGTATATCTCATAGTCAACATTTTGCCTAGATCACTTGATCTCCAAATGTAATAGTCCTAGATAATCTCTTGCTCATCCTTACCTATGGCCATAAAGGCCTAGAAGTATCTCTTAGTAAACTTTCATAACATCCATTTGTTCTTAGGAGTCAAGATCATAATCCTTGATCCAAACCATGACCGTATCTATCATGAGGAATCCAAATACTTGGTCATGTTATTATAATCACCATTGAAATTAGGACAGGTTAGTGTAATGAGAAGGGTTAAAGAGAGGATTCTAGTAAAGCAAAATTTGGGAAGCCTACTGCATACATGTGTATAGATGGAGGAAAACAAAAATAAAATCTTGACTTCTAGATTATCTATGATATGTTTTCTTAGTTTGGTTTCACCAATGATTAGCCCACAAAATAATCAAGGCTAGATAACACTGGTAGTTGTAGGTGTAACCTTGCACTCAAAAAGAATAATTGGAGGTTTGACCCTACTATGTGGATAAGTAGTAGTGAAGGGATATAGCAATGAATCTCTTATGTAGTGTAGGATGTGCTCATGTGCTCCCATAAGCTAATTGAATGGTTCATTTTGGATTTGTGATGTTTAACTTCCACCTTCTCTCTCTTGTCTATCATTCATTCTCCATCTTTTTCTTACCATTCTGTGCATCATTATATTTCGTAGGAAGTCAATCACATAAAGTGGAGAGTGATGTTTGACCATCCAAGGGGATAGACTCACATTTGATACTGATGTCTCACTAGGTTTTGGGAATCCATGGGTATCCCATCAATGAATTTTACAAGGATGAGAAACATAGGTGCCTTCTATGAGGAGGACACACTTGTGAATGCTTCATGGCTTGGCATTATGATTGATTAAGCATAAGCTTATCTCCTAGTGATGATGCTGATTACATGGCATAAAGCATTCAATTGGTCTTTCACTTATGTGAGCTTCAACTCTACTAGCTTCAAGGTTTGATCATGAATATTTCTTTTAATCCTACCTCACTTATGCTTGTTCTTCTAACCTTGGAATACTCTATTTATCTCTCATTTTTGTAAACCCATTAGTTAATATGTCATCCAATATGAGTTTTAAAGTTTTAATTTTCTTACTCTCTTTTATGACTTGTTTGATTCAATCTTTGGTTGGTCTTTTAGGATTTTTATGAGCATTTGTTCTTCTTGTTCTTTCCATTTGCAGTATTCATGTAATTCAAGCTAGATGTCTTGTAACTTAGTCATGGAGAAGAGGCACCAATGTAAGTATGTACTTTTAATTTTAATGTTTATTTAAATTATTTTTGTAATATTTTTACTTAACATAAATGCCTTAATTCCAAAGTTATGATTATGTTTCTCTTGTGCCCCCAAGGATTATAATTATCATTGTTCCTATGGTAATTTTTTGTAATGTTAGTATAATGCCTTATGTATCTCACTTAATTTTTAGCATTTTCATATCTCATCATGCTTAGGTGATTACACTCGGAATTCTATGGACTTACTTAGGAGAACATTGAGTGATTTCAGTTCTTAGTTTATGGTCCTACAAGAGAACCATCAGTCTTGGAAGAACATGAGAAATAACACCAATCACTAGATCCAACACTTGTACATGAGAGACCTACCCTGAGAGAGAGATCTAGATATAGATGCTTCTGCTCTTGATCTTCAGGTTGAGTGCATGTCTAGCAGGATCTTCTAAATGAGTGCTAGAGGAGCTAGCAGGAGATAATTTGTAGATGAATGACATGGAAGAAGGTGTGGGTGTGCATGATATGTAGCAAAGACCTATCCTTCCACTTTCTTCCTATTCCATCCAGGCATGTTAGGGGGATTATCTTCTCTGCCATCACCTCTTTGGCACTTCTTTGTGAGGTGTCATATATTGTAATGTGGTCATGATCTATATTGTACATTTGTAATTCCTCCACATTAATCTTGTCATATGTCTACTCTTTATTTTTGTGTCTTTGGTTTTAAAGCTATGGAACTAGCTTTATTTAGTCATGGAAGAATGATGAGGCATCCAGTGATAATTTATAAGTCGATTGTAAGTCATGGATTTTGAAAGCGTTTCATGTATCCTATGTTTGTAGCCTAGCATGTATAGTTGAGGTTCTTGGTCTTAAGAAATGCATCCTAGCCTCCTATGTCATACTTTGAGATTGTGTGCATGACTCCAAGCTCTTTAGGATAATTATGGCTTTATTCAAGTGTCCTTTGATCCTTCTAACATGCTCCCTCAACTTCTAGCCTTCATCAAGATCTAATATGCAAAGTATAGTTTTGGGAGAGAGAGGGAAGGACCACCTTGCATCAATGCACCTCCTTGTGTCAATTTAGGGACACTAACACATCCTCCTCTAGGTCTAGTTTAACCTTCTTTACCTATAATGCAACTAAGATCACCTTAGGCTACATTAATGGACCTCTGTTGATGCCTAAGCGCTAATGAACCTCCTCCATTTCATTGTAAAATATATTAATACTGATGATAAGCTCTCACAAACAAATTATTCATAATAGATACATAAATTTGATTTTGTTTACGCTTTTTGGCATTTAGTCTATGTCATGAGCTCTTCCTTCCTTGGGTAGATTAACTTCTTTCATTGTCTTATATTTGTTTTGAGTCACCACTTTCATAAATGCAGCTAGACTCTATTAGAGTGCTACCTTGGTTATGTAGCATGGAACTATTTGATCAAGGTAGATTCCAATGTTTGATTAGTGAATAAAGCTTTTGGTTTTTTCTTGTTTCACCATTGATTCCTTAAATATTAAAATATCAAAAATATTTATAAAACATTAAAATAATAAAAATATTTATTTAATTCTTATTTTAATAAGCTATAAAAATTCATCCTTGCTGAAGGAGGATATAACTATACAGCATGCTATTGGGTCATTAAGGTTGTGACTAAGAGTCATTTTATTACTTTTCATGTGTGGTGTTGCACCTATCCCCAAGAAGCATTGCAACACAAGCATTGCACTTGTCCTCACAAGGGATTTCAATGCATGTATCTTTATTATCAGTTTATTTCTTATAATTCTAAAATCCATAAAAATTTTAAAACATAAAATTATAAATATTTCCTCTTTTATCTCTTACCATGAAAACATGGGTTTTAAATTATATCATGTGTGTTATATTCTCTTTTATATTTTTTGAACGTAATGATATATACAAGTGTTTTTGGAAAATCATTCAACATCATCTTCGAAGCTTACAATTAAATCACACTACTTTCTATATGATATAATTCCATTAGTCCAAAACTAGTAGGAGCCCTATAAGGATTCATTGTTGACAACCCTCCAACCTTGTAGTCATTCCACCATCCCTGTGGCATTACTCATAAGAGTTGGCAAAGTGATGTGCATCCTTGAATATTGTAGACTAAAAGTATCTTACCAAGAGGATTTTAATGGTTGTTTGTCTACTTGCGTAGTGACCTCCACAAAGGTCTTTATGTGCATCTTGGATTATTCTAAGTTAATTTTTTATCAGGCATGCACTATCTCACCAAGCCATATATACAATTTTTATAAAGGTTATCCTCTATCTTCATGTAATTCTTGAATTGATGAATAAAGTATTATTTTTTCTTCTTATCACATTCAACAGGGATCTCCAGTATAAGTAAATATGAGAGAAATTCTATATATCATGATTTGGTTACATTAATTATGACCATTATTACCTTTGCAAAAATTATCTCTGCAAAAATTATCTCATCAAGAAATTGATTAGAAAAAGGCTCTTTATTAGTCTTATTATCCTAATATAACTTAGACAATCTACAATAACATTCTTCATTCCCTTCCTATCAATCATTATAAGATTGAACTCTTATAAGATCATCAACCACCATATGATATGAGGACTAACCACTAATTTGTTCATCATGAAGCATATTGCACTATCATATCTATGCTTAAAAACTAGATATCCAAATCCATAATGCCTAAAGTTCTCTAAGGCATACATCACTTTCATCAGTTATTTCTCCATTTTGGTGTAGCTCAATTATGCACTTGGAAAACTTCTATTAGCATAATGGATATAGTATAGATGTTTCTATTCATTCAATTATGTAAGCACAACTTCCAAGGTAAAGTTAGATGCATTTGTAATAATCTAAAATGGCTTGGACCAATCAAGAGCTTCTAGAATTAGAGTTTCTACAATTTTTTATCTTAGAAGTTGAAACAGCTACTCACATTTCTTGGTCCACTTAAATGACACATCCTTCTTTGTTAGTTCCACCAGTGATTTGGCAATCTTAGAGAAATTCTCAATAAATTTCCTATAGTAACCTATGTGTTTAAGGAATGATCAAACATCTTTTACTATTTATGATTGTTGTGTTGTTTCTTGGATCATTTTTATTTTTCTAACTCTACCTCAATCCCTTTTCTTAAAACTATATATCCTAATAGAATGTCCTCCTAGATCATCAAATGGCTCTTCTACCAATAGAGCTTCAAGATTTATCTCCACACATCCTTTTAATATCTAATCAAGGTGGTCCAATTCTTGCTTAAAATATAACTCATAGGTAGAGAATTCATTCATGAAGACCTCCATACCACTACCAATCTATTCCTGAAAGATGCTAAGGATAAGTCATTAGATGTTTATAGGTGCATTCCAAAGGCAAAATGGAATCTTCATATATGTAAAAATCCCCTAAGGACTTATGAATGTCATCTTGTCCTAATCTTCTAGGCTTATTTGAATTTTATTATAGCCACTATAGTTTTTTAAAAATTATAATACATTTATCATGTAATGTTATCCAACATTTGGTCCAAAAAAGATAATAGAAAATGATCCTTGAAAGTTGTCATGTGCAATATCCTGAAGTCAATGCAAATCCATCACTACCAAACTTTGTTAAGCACAATAACTAGTGAGCTCACCCACTCACTCTCTACTACAAGGGTATATGAATCCATCTTTTAGAAGTTTCTCTACCTCCTTTGTAACTACCTACTTTAGTTTTGGATTTAATCTCCTCTATAATTATTACTTAGGCTTGATTGCAAAGTCTATATAGATTCTGTGGTGGCATGTGCATGTGATTTCATCATATGACCATGCAAAGACTATTGGCTATCTATTTACCACATTTCGTAACTTCTATTTCTATTCCTTTGTAAGTTTGTCATTTATAATTCTTAATTTTCCATTTTTCAAAAACATATACGTATAGGATTCTGGAAATGTTTTTAAATCCAAAGGTTTTGATTCATATGCTTAAGAAATTTTTGACTCTCACTAATCTATTTCTACTTTTTTTTAAGTTCTACATTATAAATTTTATATCTAAATTGCTCCATTTCATCCATATTATCAATGTAAGTACTTGCAAGAACTTTTTCTAGTTCCATGCATATTATAGAATTGAAGCAATCATCTAATGTCAACCACTAGGTGTTCTCTTTCATTGTCGTTGTTGTGTACAAGTAGCTTTGAAAATTTACTACATCAACACATGACCTACATGTTATGATGGTTCCACTTCTTATTACCCAAGTTTTCTACATGCAATTGCACTATGTGTCACTGTATGTGATGCATGAAGCTCTCTTCATCTCTATTTTTTCATGCTCATTTTCCTTGAAAATTTCCAAGAAAAAATCTCTGATTCCCAGCCTAGAATTGATTATACTTATCCAAGCTCTTCTCATGATGATGCAAAACTCCCCCTTGCAATTATCTATATGGATTATTAGGAAATCAAAAAAATATAACCAATTACTAATGGTAATCATGATATCTTCTACTAGCCTAAATAGAATAGTGATGGACTAGTCTGCAAGCTCTAACCTGATGTTGAATTTCTTTAACAATGATAGATTTTATGCCTTATACATTTCTTGAAAAATCACATTGACCCTAGAACCTAAGTCTAGTAAAGCTTTACATGATACATTTCTTGTTACCTATAAGTAAATCAAGCAACTCCCTAGATCAGTTCTTTTTTTGGAAAGATGTCATGCCTTTATCTAGTCTACAATCACATGAGTAATCATGACAATTTGAAGGTAGCTCAAATATTATCTAGGAGGTTATTGGTGTTCTATCTGTAACCATGAATTCCTATGAAGATTTGAGGAAACTAGCTAACTTGAAAAATGGTTATTTTCGAGGCTTGCATTTAAAACCACTTCAGTTGTCATTCACTTACAAGTTTAATACTCTCGTTGCATTTCATTTTTAGGCTTCAAAGGTATTTCTCCTTGCATCAACAAAGTAGGTAGCAAAGGATTTACTACATGAGGTTGAGAGTATTACAAAGTATGAGAAGCATAGGTGGAAGAAGATTTAGCACATGGAATGGTAGGTTTATGATACTTTAAAGGATAATAATGATGATCAAAGACATGAGTGGTAGATTGGTTTAGAGATATAGGTTGTTAGACATAATGTCTATAAGGATTAATTTTTATATAGGCAAATTGCTATCTTAGTGATGGCATTCTCCATGACTATGAATTTTTCCACTTTTGGTAATACTCCTAAGGTTGAGGTGAAGCCCTACTTGGATAATACTATTACTAGTGATAGGACTACCTATAGTTGCCTTGAGGATAAGGCAACCTCCTTGAGACGTACTTCTTGATAAACTTTCGATTTAATACATAGGACCCACAGTCCTACGAGTGTGAAATTATTTGGCAATAGCCTTTTGGATGTTTATACTAGCAAATTTCATAACCATCATCATCTAATTTAGAGTCTTCAACCTCCTCCACTATAGCTACTTTCCCTTTGTGCTGGTAGTAGTCCTTTCCTACATCTCTTTTCTTTTTCTTTTTCTTTTTCTAGTTTTTCCTTCATAATGTTTGCTATTGTTTAGAAATTTTTATCAATAAATTCCTACATTTTAACAACCTTTGTTAAAATTTTAGTAACAAATTTTTAAATTGATAAGATTTTTCTCTACTCTACCTCCTCTAATGGTGCTCCTTCATCAAGTTCACAAAGATGTACCTTCTTCTTGCAAATTGAAGGATTTATAGTATACTCCTTTGTAACTTTTCTCTTATTTAGTTTACCTTCTTCTACAACTTGATCAATTAGCCTTTGGATCTAATGGGCTCTCATCTTCGATAATCTTCCTTGGGCATAAACCCCAAGTTTCTCTCTTGTCTTGTTGTGGAGTCCATCTATGATATGACATAGCTACTCTTTTAAAAAAATTCATGGCCTAGGTATCTATGAAGAAGAGAATAGTCTTTATCCAAGGCTACATCAAGGGACTCAAGATTACCTTGTTTCCACTCTTAAAATTGCTTTCTCGAGTTTCACACCCTAGAGTATGTTTGATATTTGTCATTGAATAATTTCAACATCATAGCCTATTTCTTAATAGATTTCAATTCCAAGGAATAGTACCAACTTTTAGCTTCTTTTATGAGTGTCTTTGAAAAAAGTTTTACCTTTTACCATTCATTTTCAATATTTTGCAAGGTTCAGGCATCATGGAAGGCTTATAATGATGTTGTGGGTATGCATTGTAAACCTCCTTCAAAATTTGGAAAGTTGTTCATATCTAATCTTTTAATTTTTTTATCCCTTTAATGCCTAATGAGGATGTAAACTACCTCTCAAATATTTATCACACTTCTTATGGTAAGCAATGATTCATCATAATCATATTAGTTTTCATGGTCTCTATCATGATCATGTCTCCTTTAGTGTGTCTACTTCGCATTCTCTTATGATGGTGCTTATCTCCTTATTCATGCCTACCTTCCCTTCTACCATTTCTATGATGGTTTCTTTTATCATCATCATCTAGTCTCATATCATCATCCCTCCTACCTTGATCATGTTCATCCTCACCAAAGCTTAACAATGATGATGAGAATGAAGATGGAATGCTAGAAAAGTTATGTCAGTTTGTTCTTCTTCTTTAGTACCTTTTTCGTTCTCTTGGCTACCTACTCAAAGACCTTGGTCTTGAGGTTCCCCTTTGGTATAGGGACACCTCTTTTGATTCCCTTGTTCTCTTCCCTACATATGGTTTTTTCAAGTTTTGAACTATGTGGAGATGTCTTGGAAGTTAAGGAGACATCGTGTTCAAGAGCTAGGACTTCATAAGAAACAACTGGGACATGTAAGAGACGTCTCTGCTAAGAGCTAACTCTTTACATGAGACATCTCACATTAGATAGGAGACATCTTGGAATTATTGGAGACATCTCTCCAAAGTGCAAATTTCTCCAAAACTATTGGAGCATCCTAGGTGAGACATCTCTCACATAAAGAAGATGTCTTCCAAGTTGAAGATATGTCTCTTATGAAAGATGTGTTTAACAATGAGATGTCTTGGAATAGTCAAAGATGAATTGTACGGTAGGAAAAATTTTGAAATTATTTATTCCAATTTAAGAAATAGTGAAGAAAAGATGGAAAAGGATAGAAAAATATGGGATCTTCAATTTAATCTTGAGAAATATTTTGTAGGCTTTTTGTCTTATTATGTCAATAAATATGGATTTTATTTTATTCTTGTATCAAAATATGTGAATGGAGAGGTGAGATATCATGAAAGTTTGTGTGTTTAGCTTGAACAAGAGTGCGACAGAGCACATTCAACAAGTGCATATGTAATTGCAACTCCAAGGTCAATTATGTGATGTATTGGCTTGTGTGTTCTTGATCTTGCTTGTGGTTGAGATCTTAGTCCTAAATTGTGGAGTAGGTTCACTCCATAAATAAATCACCTTCAATGCACTAAATCCATATATTATGTAAAGATAATTTTATTAGCTAGAAAATAAGAAAACTAGCTATCTTCAATTAAATTATTATAAGATTACAACAAGATTCACATAACCCACAAGCATCCAAAAACCTATCACACTCAAATGATATTACAGAGCATGAGGCTCTACAACCACACAATGGTTGTCCTCAATGCAAGGCACAACCAATAGAAATCTCTCCCACAATCCAAGACTGAGATCTCAACTCACAAGTAAGATACAAGAGAATAGAACACATAGATCAACAAACCACAAGCTAATCTTGGAGCTGAAATCACCAATTGCACTCACCTAATGTACTAACCCACTTTCTCTTGCCCAACTCTCCACTCTCAAGAGTATTTTCTCTCACTCTTGCTGCATACAAGCTCTATCCTTGCATACCAAAATTATTCCTTTCTCATAGATGAATGCATACATAATCATTGAGATCCAAAACCATAGGAAGCTTTCTATTTTCCTTCCTATACATTTTCCAAAAGGATCTAGAGTCTTTCAAATGTTTCCTAATTGAAACACCATGTTAGAGCCTTTTTTTCCTTGTAGACATAAACATCTCTGATGAAAGGCCTGCTCTTAGAAGAGACATCTACTATTTTTGGTAGACATCTACTTTGGACTTTGGATGTCTACACTTCAAGAAAGACATCTCTGGGGAGATGTCTATCTTTCTGTGAAGATGTCTATCCTGTAGGTGCCAAAAACAAAAATGCTATTTTTGATGCTAGATGCCTCCCAACAAGTTCTCATAGATCCTAGAACCTCCTAAACTCATCAAATAAGCCAAAAGGACCTCCAAACATGCCAAAACATCCAAGAATCTTCATCATAAAAATTCAACCCAAGAAGACACAAAAAAATAGAACACACTCATCCAAATTTTCTCTAAGTGTGAAACCTACAAAAAAAACTTGTAGGACAAGAACAAGGGAAACAGAAGAGGTGTTTCTACCCCAAGTTATGGGAGAGATTCTCCATTGGTTATGTCTTGCATTAAGAATACTCATTATGTGATTATAAAGCCTCATTCTCTGTAGCATTGTTCGAGCGTTGAGAGTGTTTTGGATGTTTTATGGGTTGTGGAAACCTATTGTAATCTTCTATGCATTAATTGAAGATATCTAGTTTTCTTTTTTTATAGAATATGATTCATCTTTTCATAATATCTAGATTTAATAGGATTGAAGGTGATTTTCCATTAGAGTAAATCTACTCCATCCTTATTATGAATGATTTACGTCATCTCTACTGAGGGGTGGAGGACTTTGTTGTTGAGGCCTCTAAATGGGTAATCAATATCCTCCTTTCTTTATTGTAATGTTCACTAAATAGAAAGTATTTTTCACTTGAAAGCCTCAGAACAAGCTTTCATGAACCTATCTTTGCGAAGATGGACCTCTATAGGTTGGCACTACTTAGAGATTTCATTAGCTATTTTGTAGTTGGAGCTGCTATGCGCCTTTTATTGTGTTTTGATGTGTGTCAAAATGTTAAGCAAAATGGAGTCAAAAGTTGTTTTCCTGGTTGTATAGTTATTGTGTTTTTAGGACTATGTACGATGACCTAAAGAGGACAAGCAAAAAAATGTTTAGAGCTCAAAAGAGAAGGTCATCCACATGGTCTTGAAACAATCATGCAAGAGTTCCAAAGAACATGAACAAGGACCTAATATTGTACAAGCAAATTTGGCATCATTAAAGCGTGCTGAAGATCAAGGCTATGGACAAGGAATGATGAATTCAAAGGATGAAGAAAGTAAACAAAGATGGCATTAAGAAACATAAGACATCTTGGTAGAATTGAAGTGAACTTAGATAAAGACATAGCAAGACATCTTTCTCAAAAAAAGATATCTTTCACAAGGAAAAGACATCTTTATAGAATGCAAACCAAGTTTAGAAAAATGTCTTTCATAAATCAAAGACATCTTCCAGAATGGAGACTTCAGAAAGACATCTTTCAGAAAATAAAGATATCTTCCTAGAATTGAAGACAAATTCAAAGAGATGTTTTAGGCATGAGAAAGACATCTCCCATAACCATTAGTGACCATTGTCTAGCCATTTCACAAGTTCCAAAAAGGATATAGAAGCTTGACAACTATAAGAAGACTTGATGTGTATTGGGAAAAGTGCAAGCCTTGTTGTATTCATTGTACAATCATTTGTAATCATTGAATTCTCTGTTGCTCCTCATTGTATTATCATTTTAACATTATAAAGTGTGTCGTACCTAATAATACAAGGATCAATAAACTAAGTTTTAATTATCCCTTGTAATTCTTCTTCTTGTTGCCCTGTAGGGTTGATGTGCTTGAGATTGTCGAGATCCTATGAGATTGAGTTGTTGGTGCTACAATACAACACTCTAATATAAAGCTCATGATTGTAAAGGTTGTGGAATCCTTGAAACCACATTTTCAAACCTAATAGGACCTTATGGGGTTGAGTTATTGGTGTTGCAGTACAACACTCCAGAGCGGTGCTTAAAGACTATACAGGGTGTGGACCCATCAATCACATTTTGAGAGCAACAAAGTCTAGAGGTGTGCTTGTGATCTACCCTCCAAGTGTGGACTACCCAAGTTGTGGAACCATGTCAAATTTGGTGTGTGTGCTTTGTTTGTTTAAGTTTTAATTTGGGGAACTTATTCATCCCCCCACCTCCCCTCTTGGCTTCTAAGTTCAATGATCTTCAAGTGGTATCAGAGCCTAGGACTCTTCTCTATCATCATCAACTTCAAGAGTGAACAATGGAGTGGACATCTTACACAAAGCCACCCATGTTTGACAAATTAAACTTTACCTATTGGTAAGCTAGATTGCAAGGGTTCTTTAAATCCATGGAGTTTGAAGTATGTGAGTCAATTCTGGAAGGCTACACTCCACCTGTTGATGGCACCACAACATCATCAAGCCTTGCAACAAATGGTCTCAAGAGGAAAAGGATAAGTTCATGTTTGATTTAAAAGCAAAAAAATTATTTATATTGTGCTTTGAATAAATTTGAATTTAATAGGGTAGATGTAAAATAGCTAAAGAAATTTAACAAACTTTAGAAGCTACTTATGAAGGAACCTCTATTGTTAAGTAATTGAAATTGTTAGTTTTACAAGGTGAATACAATAAACTCAAAATGAGAGAAGGTGAGAAAATCAAGGATTATTTCTCTAGAGCTAATGATCTTGTTGTAGTGATCAGAGAAATAGGAAAGGATCTTCCTAAAAGCAATGTCATTGCCAAATTGATTAGAACTTTGCAACCGGAGTTCAGACCTAAGGTCAAAGCCATGGAGGAAATCAAATATTTCTTAACTCTGAAATTTGAGGAACTTCAAAATGCTCTTATCACCTATGAAATGAGTCTCATAAGTGAAGGAGCAATTCAAGAAAGACCTATTGCTCTAAAGATTACCTCTAAGGAGAAGGAGGTCAACAAGCATGATGAGGGTAATGAAGATGAGATTGCTTTTGTCTCAAGGAGACTATAATGATTGCTTACAAGAAGAAACAAAGGCACATCTTACTAATAGCAAAGACCTAATTTCTTCAAAGGTAAAGAAAGAGATAGAAATGTTTTAAATTCTTGTAATCTATATTTTTCTTCTATAGAATGTTGGATTTGTGAAGGAAGAGGCCATATGGCCTTCGAATGTCCTAGCGATCCAAGTGATAGTAAGGCACAACCAAGGAATAGATCCAATGATGAGGAACCAAAAAAGACCAACTTTTATACAAGTTGGGATGATGGTGAGTAAAGTGAAAAAGAAGAATGCAATTCTTCCAAAGATTCACATCTCATATGCATGGTGCTTACTGATGAAAATTCCTCACATGTGGCTAAATAAGATGGTAAGTGTGACAAGAGATATAGTGAATTTAAAGAAGAAATTTTTCTTTTACATCACTTAATTAGGAAGGAAAATAAATTAGTATTTTTTAAGTTAAATTCTATTCATGCTTAAATGAAGAAAGAAATCTCATATATAAAAGCTGAGATTTAACAACTAACCTCTTTGAATAAGGATTGCAGCAAGATTCAAGAAGAAGATACTTCTAAAAATCAACCAAAAAAATTAGAGGAAGCAACACATGAAAATATAAGCTCAAGCATAGTAAGTTTTGTTAATTTTGATCATAAGGATAATATTTTATTTGTGTGTAAAAATTGTGGTGGTAAGCAAGCTCTTAGCTATGATGATCAAAGTAGGATTAATACTTGCTCTTTTTTAAAAGGCTTTGGTAAGGAAATTGTGCAGGTACCAATAAGTGAGAATGAAGGGAAGTGGATTCTTGAAAATAATGCAAAAAGTGATCAAGAGTTCTATCACAAGGAACATGAACAAATAGTGACATCACATACACAATCTAATGAAAGAGAACCTAAGGATGAGGAGGTACTTCATGATAAGGGACCTCATCTTAAACTCCATTAATCTTCTCAATTTATCAGCAAGCAAGGTAAGTCAAGTTAAGTCAAGATAAGTCTTTATCTCTTTGTTTGCTAGTTAATAGGATAGTATATGAGTAGTCCAAAATTATCTATGATCAAATATGGTGGAATAAGTGCCTAGAGCATATCTTATGTTCATAATATTGACATAATTGATTTTGTGAGGATTTATAATAACACTTGCAATAATTTCCTTTGGATCTTTATCTTATAACAATTCTAGTTTGATTTCTTGTCTTATATTCAATCTTTCTTAATCTAAACTTCTTGCAATGATCTAATCTTAAGCTCATGTCCTTTGAAATATTTTTACTTTTTATGAAATAAGATAGATCCTTGAAAATTTTGTTAATATTACAATTTGGAAATATTTGTCTCAACGTTAGATCTAAATAAGTGTACTTTAGTTGAAATACTTTGATGATTTAGAGGCCCAAGAAATCCTGCACATGTGTAGGGGAAGCTTGCTCCTCATTATTCATCTTCATCTTGGAAAACACCAATGTAGGGGGAGTCTTTTAAGACTTGAGCCAAGAAACATTGAAATGGTATTCCAATATGAGCAAGGAAAGGTCTTCAATAGGTATTTTACACTTACTAGGATGAAAAATTCTTGAATGATTGTGTTTGTTGCATATGAGAACATCAAGAGATATTTTACACCTAACTAGATATATGACTTTGTGCCTAGTTCTCTTTCAACATAAGTTATTTTTGATAAATGATTGTGTTTGGTGTATTGCCTTATACAAAGCAAAATATGCATGTTTCTCTCATGGCTTTTATATTCTATTGATTATTTATTTTGATTAAATCTAGAAATTCATGATGCCATCATTCCTATTAGATTAATTTTTTATGATTTATCTTTGATCTTTAGCATCAATTTGTGTAGTTGGTCCTTCTTTTTTTTTAACTAACAACACACCTATTCGATATTCAATTACAAGCTGAAGCAATAAGTGCCTATTTCTCTTATTTGATATTAAGAATATGACTATGATCATTCCTTCTTTGGCAAAGTATCTACAGTTTTAATTGACTCACCCATTGAATAGTTGGAGAATATTAGAACATTAAAAGCACCATGTACTACTAATGACTTCTTGATTTAGAGATAAGTTACTTGATCTTCAAAGTTTACACTTCACTTCATGCTTAAGGTTTGAATATCACTTTGAAGGCTTGGATTAGTTCTTGACATATTAAGGGGCACCTCTTCATGGATCTTAGTGCTGAAAAATCTATACTCCTTAAATTGATTCTCTTACTTCACTATATGGTTATGTCTTGATGTTTGATTCTGAATATTATCTAAAACTTATTGATCTATTGATGTTTGATTTTGAATATTATCTAAAACTTATTGATCTATTTTTTTTTTAATCAAGGTTGTGTCCTTTATCCTTTTTGTTGTTGTTCAAAAAGGGGAAGAAGTATGGTTATATTTGTATGATCACTAATCCATTTTCTTAAGTTTTAAGCATCACCAAAAAGTGGAAGATTATGGACCTTCTAGTATGTTTTGGTGTGTGTCGAAACATTAAGTAAAATGAATTCAAAAGTTTTTTTCATGGTTGTATGGTTATTGTGTTTTTAGGACTATGTACAATGAGCTAAAGAGGACAAGGAATGAAATTTTTAAAGCTTAAATGAGGAGCTCATCCACATGGTCTTCAAAATATGATGCAATAATTCCAAAGAATGTGAACAATGACCTAATATTGTACAAGTAAAATTGGCATCATTAAAGCATGTTGAAGATCAAGGCTATGGAAAAGGAACAATGAATTCAAAAGATGAAAAATTAAACAAAGACATCTTCAAGAAATAGAAGATGTCTTGGCAAAACTGGAGTGAACTCAGGCAAAGATTTCTTTAGAAATAGCAAGACATCTTTCTCAGACAAAGATGTCTTTCACGAGGAAAATACGTCTTTACAAAATGTAGACCAAGTTCAAAAAGACGTCTTCCATAATACAAAGATATCTTCTAGAATGGATAATGCAAAAAGATGTCTTTTAGAAAATAAAGATGTCTTCCCAGAATTAAAGGCAAATTTAGAGAGATGTCTCAGACATGAGAAAGACATCTCCCATGACTATTAGTGACCATTGCCTAGATATTGCACAAGTTCTAAGAAAGATTTAGAAACTTGGCAACTATAAGAAGACTTAATGTGCATTGGAAAAATTGCAAGCCTTTTTGTATTCATTGTACAATCATTTGTAATCATTGAATTCTCTATTGCTCCTCATTGTATTATCATTTTGGCATTGTAAAATGTGTTGTACTTAACTTTACAAGGATCAACAAACTAAGTTGTAATTATCCCTTGTAATTCTTCTTCTTGTTGCCCTGCAAGGTTGATGTTCTTAAGCTTGTTGGGATTCTATGGGATTGTGTTGTTGGTTCTGCAGTACAACACTTCGGTGTGAAGCTCAAGATTGTAAAGGTTGTGGAAGCCTTAAAACCATATTTCTAAGCCTGATGGGACCTTGCAAGGTTGTGTGATTGGTGTTGTGATACAACACTCTAGAGTGGGGCTTAAAGACTATACAAGGTGTGGACCCTTTAACCACATTTTGAGAGCAACAAAGTCCAGAGGTGTGGTTGCGATCTACCCTCTAAGTGTGGAATACCCAAGTTGGGGAACCATGTTAAATTTGGTGTGTGTGCTTTGTTTTTTTAAGTTTTAATTTGGGGAACTTATTCATCCCCGCCTATGCCCCCTCCCCCACTCCCTCCCCCTTTTCTAAGTTTAATGATCCTCAGCTACTACTTTAAGCCTTTGTTTCATCAATGCTACCATGAGCATTGATGGCACTACTAAATCAAGTTATAATACTATGTTGTCCTCTAAATCTCTTCATTGTAGTCATTCATCTTAGTGGAGAATAAAGATAAAATTAGGATAATATAAATCCAAATGTTAGTATATAACTTTTATCTATTACAGCACCTCATTTCAGTTCTTTATGGTTCTATCACATGCTCATTTATAACCATTTTTAGGTGGGAAATCTACCCTATGAGAAGAAAATATCTTTTAATTTATAAGTATGACCTAAAATATAACATTATTATTTTTTAGATAATGAGTCATGTTAAGCTCTAACCATGATCTTTGAATAATCCTAGCTATCTAAAACACTAGCACCAAGTCACCAAGAATGGTGCTAATGATGAGTAATAGAGTAGTTGTATGCCCAACCATATAAATCACAAGTGTTTGTGTGTAATCCAATCAAATTCTATGAACTTAGAACTAGTTATCTGTCTTAGATAGCCAAAGGTTAAGATGTTGATCATTGTCTTCCTAATCATACTTGTATGGCTCAAGTTGTATGGTTAAGTATGACTAAGGCATATAATTGTATTTGATTATTATTAAAATATTTAAATTATTAATTTATTAATTTATTTAATCTAAGTGTAGAAGGTAAATCTAAACTAGCTTATGCATAAAGTATTTGTTCCTAATTTACAGTACATATTATAAACATGTACAAACACTACTAAATTATCAAGTATTCTACTGCTAGGTGTACCAAGTAATTCACTACTTGGATTACCAAGCATTAATAAATCCATACTTGAAATTGATTGTACTCATGCAAATTAACTAAGTGTGATAGAATAAAATATTTAGCTACTTGCATGAAAAGTAATTAAATAATTAAGGTAAATTGCAAGGAACTAAATTAAAATACTAATCCAAGTGTTGTAATGAATAGAAAATATCTTATTTTGTTGTCATCATGTAAATATAGCTAAGTACATCATGTACTTAATTAAAATTCTACAAAATTCATTCAATCCACACTGAGGCACTCAAAGGAAAAATTCTAACTTTTGCAGAATCAAACTAAAAGAGTATAGCTACTAGAATAACTGAACAATGCTATAAATGTGGTGAGTGCATGCATTTAGATAGGAAAATATAGATACTACATTAAAACTGATGCATTGATGCATCTTAGGCCACATCGACATATGCATCGACACGACTGATAGATTTATTGTTTATCACTTAGGCTAGGAGGTAGGGGCAATTGTGTTGCAGCCCAAAAGAATGACTATAAGTACACCACAAGATATATAGTCAACAACATACATTAGAAGAATTATAGAAAAATATAATGATGCCTCAAGTATGAATTAAATTGTTGACCTCTTTATCTAACAAGATAATGAGCTAACTACTCAAGTCATCAATCACTAACTTTAGGATAGAAAAAGGATCAAGTTGTCCCCTTGTTTAGAAGCATCCTTATGGGTTTTCACTTCTTACAAAAGTGTTTTTTTTATAAAAAGAAGAATACTCTCCCTAAAGAAAACTAAAAGTAACAATTAGAAATAAGAAATAGCTATAAGAAAAGTTGATAACCAGTTGATAGCTTTCCCAACTTAAGTCCACAAGACAAGGAGGAGTTAATATTGTAGAAAATGAATTAATTGTTTACCCTTTACTAGAAGCTTTCTTACTTAAAGATGTAACTGAAAAGAAACATCTTTGAGAATTTGATATGTAACTCCAAAAGAGAAATCATAGTTATATTCTTGTTACTGGGAAATAATTATATAATAAAGCTTTCAAATAAAATATAGTACAAGGGACCAAAAACACTAAACTTCCCAAGTGCCAAGTTGTCCAAAAATATTAAACTTCTTTATAGAACTAATATTATACAATGTAATCATTTTAGTAGCAATACCACCATCTATATTCAAAAATCTATAATACAAAGTCTTCTAACATTTTTTTGAAAATGCTTTATCTTTAATTATCATAATATATTGTGCTATCTTATCCTTTACTCATGCTACTTTTACTTTTTTTTATTTTTTATCTTTTTTTTAAGTACTTTTTTTCATAAGATCTTCATTTACCTAAATTTATTATCCTTTCAAGTTACTAAGATTGTTTCAAACTTTTTCTTGAATAATTGGATATTAAATTCCATGATATTATGATATGGTTTAATGCATTTTAATCTTGTGTGATAAGCTTCTATGAATAGATCAAGATTGAAAGGTGCATGGTATCTTTTATAATATCATGTACAACTTAAACTAAATTTTCCCTTGAACTTTTAAAAACATGAGCAAATCGAAGATTTAAAGCTCTTTTTTTATTTCTTTTTTCTTTTTTCTTTCTTCTTGTTCTTTCACCAAGTCACATGAAGCTTCAATACATTATGAACTTTCTTCAATAATTTTTACCTACCCAAAAATCATATCACATGTAATTTCTTGCTTTCTTAGAGTTCAAATTTTTACCCATTATTTTTCTCAGTAACACAATTTATTATTAATTTTTGGTATATCATCATAGCTTATATTTTATGAAACATAACCGTTTGATTTGCAACTATGATATTTATGATATAAATGATATTTTCAAAGTCATTGTTAAGAAGATCCATTACTATTATCTACTTTTTCATTAAAAACTATTACTTTTCTAGTACTTCTTTCCATTCATATATCTAGTTAGAGATCATTTTCTAATTTTGAATAGAAGTTTATTATCTATTTTCTATAGCTTTTTGCCTCTCACTTAGTTGCATATTCATTTCATGAACATCAAATTATTTTACTATCTTTCCAACTAATAATTATAGTTTTCATATGGTTAAGTGTAATTGATGCATGTAATTCACTATATTATTTAACTCAAATTATCAATAAAATTAAAAATAATAAATAATATAATGATTAACAAATGTGAATGAAATGTAACATGCTAATTAAACATACATGATCATCATCATCATTATTCTAGCCTTGTCTCAACAAAATGGAATCAACTACATGAGTTTTGTTTCATCATTTGCCTCTATGAAAAGATATATTTTTATTTATTTGCAATTTCTTCAAATCATCTTTAATTATTTTTTACCATGTACTAGTACCCACAATTATTTTTTACCATGTCCTCATATCCACTTTCCATAACATCTTGATGTTAATGTTGCATGTCATTTTTAGAGGATGCACTAACAAGGCCTTATTCATTTTCCATAACTAGGCCCTAGGACTGCTACACATCACATCAAGGAAATATCTTGACATTGCAAAATCTAAGAGAACTCATCCAAAATATTTGACATAGTTTTACAATTAGCTAGCAACCCAATTATAACCCTTCTTTCTCATCTAATCTTAGGACTAGTATTGGCATGCTAACTAAGAATACAAAATGAATAAACCCTAGATGTGCTAAGTAACCATTGTGTCAACCTACTAATAAACTTCTAGATGGCACACATTAACTACTAGGAAAACCAAGTTAAGTCTTTAAGCGATCAAAGTCTTGATATATTCAATATGCAATATTAATGGTAAACATAACAATTCATCTAAAATGCTTAAATAAGTAAATTACCAAGCTCAAAATGCTATAATATGTTTAGAAATCAATCTCAATCTTATTTTTGAAACATCCTTACATTCAAGAACATGAATAAGAATTTGCTAATTGAAATAAATACATTCTAAATTGAGAATTATTAGCAAATGTTAAAAAAATTAAAATTTTGATATCTATATAATTAATAATTCGTCGTCGTCGTCATCATCCTAGCCTTGTCCCAACCAAATGGGTTCAACTACATGAGTTCTTGTTCATCATTCACCTCTATGAAGAGCTAGATCTTTATTTATTTGCAATTTCTTCAAATTATTGTCAATCATTTTTTCGCACATCATCTTTGGTCTTCCGTTTGGTGGCTTGCCTAGAATAATGATGTAGTAACCTTTGTTTATGGGCTCATTGTTTGATCTTCTTTGCACATGTCCAAACCATCTAAGCCTCCATTCTTGTACCTTATTTGAAATAAAAACCACTCCAAGCCTTCCTTTAATGTCTATATTATATAGTTTATCTCTTCTACTAACATTCAATATCCATTGAATCATTCACATTTTTGCCACACTAATTTGTTGTTCATGTTTCTTTTATACTATCCAACATTCAACATCATATAAGATAGCAGATTTGATTGTTGTTCTATAAGAGTTCCCCTTTAATTTTATTGATATTCTTTAATCATAGAGAATACCACTACCTTGTCTCCATTTTGACCATTCTAAGTCAATTCTGTTTCTAATATCTTTATCAGTTTACCATCTAATTGGAGAATTGATCCTAAGTAGTAGAATATTTTGTAGTGAGGGACTTATTTGCCTTAAATTGTCCCTTCTATTTCACCATTATTTATGCTATTATTAAAATTGCATTCCATATATTATATCTAATTTATGCTAATTAATAATTCATGATATCACTAATTGATCATTTACTTATCATTCTTCAAAACTAAGATCATTAGATTGAGAAATCTCTTTTTCTTATTAATATACTCCATATTTGATTTTCCATGCACAAATAAGCTACTAGAGGAAGGTGAGGATGACATCAAATTCGCATAGCCCTTATGGGCTATGGGGTGGGGCATGACGATGTATGCAATAATAACATATATAATAAAGTCAATCGAGTTATGAGTCAATGAGAGATTTGGTGATCATAATGAATAACTTTGGTCATTCAATGGATCAAAGGTGAATTTTATGTTGCAATTTAGGTCTAGACTTCATAAACTTTAAGTTTTAAATCAAATGATATTGTTGAAGTTGTTTAGAATATTTTCAAGATAAAAGATGTCTTTAGAAAATTGGAGAATAAGATTTGGTTAAAAGGACAAAACTTAGATCAGAGCAAATCCATTTTCTATACTTATTCTCTCTTTGGTACCATGTTGATGAGCAACAAGGTACCCCTATGCCCAACCATACGAATCACAAGTGTTCACGTGCAATCTGGTCAAATTCTGCAAACTATAATTACTAAGTATAGTAGAGCTAAACAATGTGTGTGTGTTGTTCATTCATTGTCTTCCTAGTCCCACTTGTGGAATGCAATTGTATGGTTACGTGTGACTGAGCCATAAGATTTTTATTATTTTGTGTTTTTATGGAATTACTCACCTATAACAAGAATAAAAGTAAGAGTGATTAAAAGTAAGAGTAATTAATTGCTAAGTAAAATATAGTCTAATCTAGCCTAACACAAGTAACTGTTTCCACTTCCCGAACACATTCTAAACTTTGTGCAAACACTATTGGGCTTTCAAACACTAGTCATTTCTAAGCTACCAAGTGTCACACATATGCTCGAAGGGGTCGTGCTTGTGTGATTTAACGATTTTCTTGATTGATCAAAATTAATTACTACATAAATAACATTAATGTAAATTGCATGAAATAACAATATGTAAATGCATAAGAAATAAAATCTCAAGTGCTGTAAGGAATGGATCAAAGAGTTCGTCTTTATTACCAACACAATGGTGTGCTTAGGTACATCAATGCTTGAATAAAGATCCGTTCACACTTAGACCTCCTGACACACAAGAATGCTCCCACAAAACAACCACTATTCCAAATTGGAGTGAAGGTAGGAAGTGAGAAAGGTCCTTAGTTAAAGGAGACAAGACAAGTCTCATAACTAGTGTTTGTAGCCCTTTTATTTGGTCTAAGGGGTATGTTTTGAATTCCCGTGTTTTTTAATGGAAACCACACCATGCAAAGACCCATGCGTTTTTCACATTTATTTTGTTCAAGGGGTGTGCTTTGAATCCTCATCTTTTTTTCTTTTTTTTTTGTGATGAGGACCACACCATGCAAGGACTTATTTGACTTCCTATTATGAAATGACCCAGAATGATGAGAAGCTTACAAGAACACTCCTACACATAGGAAAATAGAAAAGCACAAAGAATACCACATCCCTTTGAAGCCACACCCTATCCAAACCTTTAATTCCTTCCCAATTCCAAAAACTACACAAATCACCAATTTATTAAGGTTGCATTAATGAAGAAGAGACTGCATGCTTCCAAAACAAGGAAAACCATAGAGTATGTAGATGAGTGGATGATGTGGACTCACTACCTGTTACATGAAAAGAAACCACATCCCAGTTGTCAATAACGATATTCAAAGTCAAAAACCAAACATCAACAATCAAATTACAAATGAAGCATACCACCATCGAGTAATACATTACCATTGTACCTACCACCTTATTAGTAGAAAAGTAGAGAAATACATCAAACATAAGCAACATAACCATAAAAGAAAGTAAAAAAGTAGACAATAAATATTGAATATATTAACAATGGTGTAAAACAAAAATTCAGAGAAGATCAATAACTTTAAAAATACAAATATGTAAAACAAAGATGTAAAATAAAGAAGATGAAAACAAAAAGTTGTAAAATCAAAAATGTGTAAAATTAAAAAAATCAAAAAATGAGGATCCACCTAAGGTGTTAGTATGGGTGAACATCTCCCCCATGGCTAAGTTGGAAGGGAAAGATCTGAAAGATTGAGCGTGGTTGTCCATCTGATGAAATGTTTGTTGAGTTGGTTAGCTTGGGCTCATGGAAAGGTTTTATTTGTTGAATGTTGACTAATTGTTTGTTGTTTGCGCTATTAGGTTTATAGATGAGCATGGTCCTAGATGGAAAAGTCTCATCTATGATGTAAGGTCCTTCCCACAATGTTTGAAATCTAGTTCGTTGGGGTACATGTGTAGGATTCTAATAGAGAATCTTGTCTCCTAGTTGAAACTTGACTTTTTTTATTTTGAGGTCATGCCATTTCTTGTTGAATGCCTTATGCATTTCATTGAATGATAGGGCCATTAACCGATTGTCTTCTAGCAAGTTAAGGTTCATCAATTGTTCTTTCTATGCTAGACTTAGATTTAGGTCAAGGTCACAAGCTGTAAAGAGTGTACGGAGCTCAAATTGGATGGGCAATGTTGGTAGTTATCCGTACACAAGCTCATAGGGAGAATAACCTATGGGAAGCTTCCATGTGAAGCAGTAGGCCCAAAGGGTATCATTTAATTTAGTGCTCCAATCTTTTTGATATTTGCTAATGGTATGCATTAAGATTTTTGTAATCTCTCAATTAGTGACCTCAGCTTGACCATTAGCTTGGGGGTGATATGGTGTTGTGAGTTTATGTTTAACCCCCAAGAACTGCATTCGTTTCTAGAAAGTGGCACCTATAAAATGAGTTCCATTATCGAAAATTAATGCGCAAGGTACACCAAACCTATTTATGATGTTTTGTTATACAAATTGAGTAGCAGTGGTGGATGTATAGTTGATAATGGCAACTGCTTCTGCCCACTTGGTAGAATAGTCAACTGCGACTATTATATATGCCTTTCCATTTGATAAAGGTGTGATGGGACCCATAAAGTCAATGCCCCAAATATCAAATGGCTTGAGAGGTTGTATCCATTGTTATGGCCCCTCCATTTGAGCTATCATTCCACCATCCCTCTGGAAACGATCACAAGCGTGGACAAATTGGTGTGCATCCCTGAAGATTGTTGGCCAATAATACCCTACCATGAATATTTTTATGGCCGTGCATCTCCCAGCATAATGGCCCCCATAAGGACCTTTGTGAGCATCCTAAAGAACACACAGTTGATCCATATCAAGGACACACCAACGTACCAGGCCATCGAGACAAACTTTGTAAAGGTTTTCATTAATCTCCATGAAATACTTGACCTAGTGAAGAACCTGTTGTTTCTTTCTAGTGTCCAACCCTTATAGTAGTTCTTGCTTAAGCAAATAAGTGATGATGATGTCATACCATTTTGGTTAATTGGGCATTTATGCATTAATAGCACCTGCAAGGAGAGATTTGTCAAGGAATTGATTAGATAAAGGGCTCTCTTTCTCCTTGTCATCCAATCTTAGTTGCGATAAGTGATCCATGACCACATTATCCACACCTTTACAATCTACCATCATGAGATTGAATTCCTACAAAATCATGAGCCATTGTATGACACGGGGGCTCACCATTGATTTTTTCATTAGAAATCTAATGACACTATCATCTGTGTGCACAAACACTTTGTAGCCAAGCACATAGTACCTAAACTTCTCTAAGGTGAACACCATTGCCATCAACTCCTTTTCTATGATGGTGTAGTTTAGTTGTGCACCTGCAATGCTCCAGCTTATGTAGTGAATGTAATATGGATGTTTTTAATCATCCATCTATGTAAGCACTACCCCCAAAGCATAATTTGATATATTGGTCATCACATGAAATGGTCTAGACCAATCTAGTGCTTGAAGAATAGGGGTTTTAATAAGCTTTTTCTTTAATTATTGAAATGCTGCTTTACATGCAAGGGTCCAGATGAACGATGCATCCTTCTTTGTCAATTCTACCAATGGCTTGGCGATTTTGGGTTAGTGGGTTATTCCTTGGATGATCCTTATTTTTTGAGGGTCCACCTCGATTCCTACTTTTGAGATGCGATGCCCCAATACTATACCTTCTTGGACCATAAGATGGCTCTTTTGCCAATTAAGTCAGAGTTTTTTTTTGACACATCTCTTCAACACCTACTCAAAACGGGCCATGGTTTGCTCGAACATAGCTTCGTAGGTAGAAAAATCATCCATAAAGACTTCTACCCTACTACCAATCTATTGTTGGAAAATGTTGAGAACTAATCGTTGAAATGTGACTGGGGCATTACATAGACCAAATGACATCTAATGGTAAGCAAAAGTTCCCTAAGGACTTGTGAAAGTTGTCTTTTCCTGGTCCTCTGGTGCAATCCAAATTTGGTTATAGCCACTATAACCATCCAAAAAGCTGTAATAACTATGCCCTAAAATGATGTCTAACACTTGGTCGATGAAAGGCAACGGAAAATGATCCTTGAAAGTTTCCATGTTGAGTAGCCAGAAATTAATGCACACCTGTCATTTGCCTTCTTTCTTTGGTATGATCACAAGTGAACTGATCCACTCACTATCTGTGACAAGATAGATGAATCTCACTTTGAGGAGTTGTTCAATCTCCTCTTTGACAATCTATTTTAACTTGAGATTCAAACATCGTTGCGACTATTATTTTGGCTTGACAGTGGGGTCAATGTATATTTGGTGCTAGCATATTCTTAGATCTATCCTAGTAAATTTGAAAAATGACTAGGCAAAGGCTACTAACCATTTTTCCATAACTTTTATCAACCTTTTCTTTTGTTCTGTAGTAAGCTTGGAATTAATAATAACCTGTCTCCCATTTTTCAAAAATACGTACTCCATTCTATCCAGTAGTGTCTTCAATTCAAGGGGCTCTTGTTTAAAATTGTCAGGAATTTCCAGCTCACCCCAATTAACATCATCATTTGCTCCTTCAGAGAGCTGGTGATAAACTTGCTCAATTTCATCCATACTTACAACATATTCATATATTAGACCCTTAGTAGGTNGTTCATCCATACTTACAACATATTCATATATTAGACCCTTAGTAGGTTCCATGCATAATGTACTGCTACTAGCATTAGCTATCAGCCATTAGGTATCCTCTTGTTTTGTGGCTGCTACATACAAACATCTCTAGATATCAACTTCTAGTGCACACTGCTTACATGCAGAGATAGATGTTTGCTTTACTGACCATAACTTTTGCACACAATGGCACCCTAAATCATTGTACACGATACATGGAACTCTCTTCTTCTCGATCTTTCCAAATTTATTTTCTTTTAATATTTCTAAGGAAAGATCTCTAATTCCCATTTTGACATCAATAGTACTTAGCCACGCCCTTCCCATAATAATTAGAAAGTCCCCCTTGCAGTTATCCACTTTGATTACTAAGAAATCAGCAGGATATGACCACCCACAAATGGTGGTGACAATGTCCTCAACTAGTCCTAATGAAACAGTGATGGACTGGTCCACTAGTTCCAGCCAGATGTTGCTCTTCTTCAAGGAAGGAAGGTTTCACATTATGTACATCTCATGTGAGATCAAATTAACATTAGAACCAAAGTCAAGAAGAGCTTTACAAAGCTCATTCCCAATAATTTGCAAGTAAACTAGGGGACCCTCGAGATCAGCTAATTTTCTGGGCAGGTTACCAACTCAAATCCAATTGGATACAGCATGTGTCAACATTATAGTATGGATTCAAGAAGGATTTTAGTTTGAAGGAGACTCAGACAGAGAGGAAACAAAGGAAGTTGGAGGAGCAGGGTTACCAGCCATCGATGTGTCTGAGGGTTTTGGTGGACTGCAAGGCCGAAAGAAGGGTCTTTTCTTTATTCGTGGTTCTGACCTGCTTGATGGGTTAATCGATTGCAAATTAACTACCCTAGTAGCATTCCTTTGTTGTGGTTGTGCAGGAAATTCTACCTGCATGAACGGAGCAGGTGGGAACTGTGCAGGAGGTGGAAGACTAGGTGTAGGAACAAAAGGTGCATGAGGGTAGTAGGTGGCATCCCTCCTTGGATAGGGCAATTGGTATGTTTTAGGAGGATAGTGGTGAAGTTGGTAAATAGAAACATGACCAAAGAAGTCCCTTGGAGATAAAGGTTGCTAAACATAATAACCGTAGGGACCTGGTTGCTAGTAATGGTATTACTATCTTGGAGGTGGCAATGCCCACGATTGTGGTTGCTGCCACTACTGGTACAATTCATAGGGTTGCGAAGGACTTCCACTTAGATAGTATTGGTGTGGTTGCTGGAACTGTCGAGGATTACCTTGTAGATAAGGCAATCTTTTGGGTGTTTGCCTTTGTGCAAGTCATGGATGTAAGGCATACATCCCAAATTCCTGCAAGTGTGATATAACTAGACAACATCCCTTAGGATGTTCATATTGGCAGACGTCACACCTACCATCATCATCTGAATCGCTATCCGCAGCCATCTCTATCACACCCATTTTACCTTTACCCTTAGATATGGCACATTCAGCTTCCTTACATCCCCGAAGCTCACACTCACCACTTTGCTCCTTGACCTCTTCAACAATTTTTAAGATAGCTTGAAACTTATTGTCCATGGAGTCCCATAATTGATCAATCTTAGCCATGATTTCTGATTGCAGTTTTTGGAATGGCAAGGTTTTCTGATTAACCACCTCATCTCTAGTGAATTCATCCTCATTGTCACAAAATCGAATCCCCTTTTTCAAAATAAAAGAATCCCTATTGTATTCTTCTGCACTTTCACGTTTTCTCAATTTTCCCTCCTCCTTGGCTACTTGCTTAATTAATTTTTGAATCCAATGAGCGCTTAACTCTTTCAATCTCTCTTGGGCATAGATTCCAAGGGTTTTCCTAGTTTTAGACCATAACCTATCTATGATATGGCGAAGCTGATCAAGTTGAGAGCATCCATGGCCAAGACACCTATGCAACAAAGAGTAGTATCAGCCAATAGTAGCATCCAAGGGCTCATGATTCCCTTGTTTCTACCTTTGAATTTATTTTCTTAGATTGGATACTTAGGAGTATGTTTGATATTTGTCATTGAATAATTTCAACATCATACTGCACCGCCTGATTGATTCTAGTTCCAAAGATCAATACCAATTTTCTGCTTCCTTTATAAGTGTCCTTAGAAATAATTTCAGTTTTTGCCAGTCATTTTTAATATTCTGCAAGGCACATGCATCCTAGAAGGCCTAAAGATGATTTTGTGGATTAGCATCATATCCTCCCTCAAACTGAAAGATGTTGTTCATATCCAACCTCTTTATTCTGCTATCCTTCACATGCCTTGTTAGAATCCTCACAGCCACTGCAATATTCAACATGCCTTGAGTAGCAAGTAAAGGTTCATCAAGGCCATGATGGTGGTGCCTACGATGTTCTCTACTAGCCCTCCTTTCTTGATGATGGACCTCTTTGGATTACCCACGTCTTTAGTCACAACTGTCTTGATGGTCCCTTCTATTGTTTTAGTCCTGTCGGTCACCTCCATCACGGTTATTTCTTCTATGACCATGATCTAAACTAGATGAAGAAGAAGACGATGATGATGAAGGGAAAGAAGAAGGGGAACTTGCTTCATGCTGATGCTTATCATCCTTCCTTCAATGCTCGTGACCACGATCACGATCATGATCTCCTTTGTCCCCCTTTTCTTGACTTGCTTCTCCAAATCCATTTTTGTCATTGGATCCATTTTGACCAAAACCTAGATTATGAATTGTGGATTATACATTCTAATTGAGGGCTCCTTGAACAAAGTCAAAGAGAGGATAATCACTAAAGAAGTGGTCACCTTCATTAATTGGGCCAAGCGGAGGTGGAAAGATATTTGACCCCTTTACCCTTCACAAGCTCGTGCTAGTGCTCCAGCTGTCGATCCCTTGATCTTTGCACTTCAGTGAGATGATAATCCCTTAAGTCGAGATTTTGCATCTCGTATTCTCAATGGAGATGTTGAAGCCCTTGTCGTGCAAGCATTAGCTGGAGCATTGCTGGAACAGATAGGTCAAGTGGCAACACAATGTTGCCTTCCATATTGCGCCGCCACATCAGTTCATCTTGATGCAAGATGAAGACAAAGTCTGGTACATACTCATTGAGATAAGCATATACCACCCGATATTATTGAGGCACCTAAACTACCCTAGGCGCAAGTGGGCTCTTATGAGAAAATGATATTTTGTGTTAATAAACAGTGTGCAGTTGAGATTTAATTTAATGATAATAATTTTTGTTTTCATAGGATTTGACTCTTAGGGTTCAAACAACAAGGTCACTAAGTTTCACTGGGTTTAGATAGTGCACGAAGAACTACAGTCCCCAACAATGGTGCCAATGATGAGCGGCAAGGTACCTCTACGCCCAACCATATGAATCACAAGCATTCATGTGCAATCCGGTCAAATTCCCCAAACTATAATTACTAAGTACACTCGAGCTAAATAGTGTGTGCCTGTTGTTCGTTCGTTGTCTTCCCAATCCCACTTGTGAAATGCAATTGTATGGTTAAGTGTGACTGAGGCATAAGAATGTTATTATTTTGTGTTTTTATGGAATTACTCACCTACAACAAGAATAAAAGTAAGATTGATTAAAAGTAAGAGCGATCAATTGCTAAGTAAACTATAATCTATTCTAGCCTAACACAAGTAACCGTTCCCACTTCCCGAACACATCCTGAACTTTGTGCAAACACTGCTAGGTTGTCAAACACTAATCATTTCTAAGCTACCAAGTGTCACATGTATGCTCAAAGGGGTCATGCTTGTGTAATATAACGATTTTCTTGATTGATCAAAATTAATTACTGCATAAAGGACATTAATGGAAATTGCATGAAATAATAATATGTAAATGCATAAGAAAGAAAATCTCAAGTGCTGCAAAGAATGGATCAAAGAGTTCGTCTTTATTGCCAACACAATGGTGTGCTCAAGTACATCAATACTTGAATAAAGATCCATTCACACTTAGACCTCCTGCTGCATGCACTTGCAAAATATTCTAACTTTCAAATGGACAAACTGCAAGAGTTTCGCTACTTGACTACCAAAAACTTATTCCCAATTATGCGCCTAGGCACTGTATTTATAGACCCGGGAGTAACCCTGCAATATTGAATGTATGATATCGCACCTTGGGCCGTGATATCGTGCACCCGATATCATGTACCTGATATCACGGCCATCCCAATATCGAAGCATTGAAAAACATGATTTATCACATGTAAAACAAATTCATAAAATAGTTGAATCTTTTCATTATACCACCAAAAGAACTCTCTTGATTATACGATCATACTATGTGAAGGAAAAGAGATTAAAGATTGAAAAAATTCAAAACCAAATAAACCAAAAGAAGAAAAATGTCAAATTATATTTGTCTAGGGCCTTTTGCTATCTTGCTCTTGGAAATATTGAACAATACTTCTAGTGTACAACAAATGATTAATGTACTCTTTTTTATCCAAAAGTTGTGCACTTAATCAATATGTGAAGGCTTATAGGCTTATTGCCTCTCCCAAGTGATGATCAGTAGAGATCTCTCGCTGCCTCATGTCATTCCTTACACCTCTTTTATTTGTCATTATATCCCTTACTTTTCTCAATACCTTATCCCTCTCTTATGTTTGGATTAATAACCTTAGAAAGTATAATAAAATTCTAACATGATTCATCAACAAGGAAAACAATCAACATTTAATTTAATTACAACAAAAAGGTCTCAATATGTTCATACTAGGCATCTCTTCATCCTTGCTCCTCTCAATACCCCCTCATATTGACCTCTCTTTATTCCTTCATCCTCCTCTCAATACCCCTCATATTGACCTCTCTTTATTCCTTCATCCTCTTATTGACCTTTTTTCATTTCTTCATCCTCTTAAATGACCCCTATTTTTATGAACATAACCTTAAAAATTAATGACAATCCAAGATTCGTTGGCTCTTGGACAGATGAACTAGAAACAAAATGAGTATTTAATTATAACAATGGAATTAACACTACAAAATATATGTAGTGCAACCAAAAAAATCCCATTGCATATCTCAAAGATAGGTTCCTCATGTGATCTAATTTATTCTAAGAGAATCATTCCCTCATGTAAGTGAATCATTCCCTCATGTAATCTAGTTTATTCTAAGAAAGTCATGTAATTTTGTTGTATATTTGAGTGGTCCAAATTTGGTGAGTTACATTTTTAAATGATTCTCTTTTCAACTATGCCAAATACAAACTAAAATACTTTCCCTTTACTTGAACCATTACTAAATCCTTATTCCTTAATCTATTGTTGAGGCCTCACTATAATAATTATCATTTACCATAACAAAAGCTTCACCAATAAAACAATGTGAACCCAATACCCAACTACCCCAAAGAAAACTTTAAAGAAATCATGTTTAAAAACTAATTTGTGACTTTTCAATTTCCTCTTAATTTAAATTGAAATGCTTTTTATTTTGTACAAAGACCCTTAGGATCTACCCAACAAAAGAAATATACATAGTATGCATAGTAAATACTTCATCAATAAAGTTACCAAATTTCTTTAATGCTATATTAAAAAGCTTAATTAAACTACCCTATATGCAAAAGTGTCTTTTTTCATTTTTTAGCAAAATCATTCCCTATATAACCACCCTCCTTATTGTGTAGCAACTAAGGCTTTCTTCAAAAATTTAATTATGCTACAAAAAAGGATAAGAACATATACACAAATTGACAAAGAGCTTCCATCTCTGAAAATATCATTACTTTAAAAAGCAACAACTCATATTGTACCTATCTTTGAACATGAAGTTCCTCCAAAAAATACTTCTACACTTCTTTTATTTCCTTCTAATATGTATTAGCAAGTCCAAAGCTTCTACACTTCTTTTATTTCCTTCTAATATTATTAGAAAGTCCTAAACCCCACACTACACTATATACCTATACAGAAAAATTGGATACCCAAAAGAACAAAATTATTATTTTTTGATTTCTTAAGTTAAAATAGTTTAATTTTCACATTTGCTTTTTAAATCAAATAAAACTCTGAATCCAATCCTCTGTTTAATACACCTCTCAATTGTGAGAAAGAACCAGACCAAACAGACAACTTGCTTCGCCCAGTATCACTATTAAACATTTTCATGGGAGGGGTGATTTCGTATACAAGAGTACAGATATCCACAGTGTTGGTTAGCATACCTACCTGTAACCAAAAGTCAAAACCAATGACAGAATAATGGTTACAAATCAAAATAGTAACAACCTGGTTAGGTCTTCTTTTTAGCACAAAGCGAATACAACCATCAGAGAAAAACTTGCATTAAAGCCTCAAAGAAATTGCTGAGGGGAGGGGCCTACATTAGCAAAGATGCAATCTCCTGCAGAGAACACGTAACAGAAAACAACAAAACAGAGATCCAGCCAAATACAGCGAAGCATGGCCTACAACATGGATGAACGGATAGCTTCCTACTGCAGATGGCTCCGGACCCACTTATCCTCTCCAGATTATCCATAAATGTCTTACAAAATTAAAGTAGGAAAAACAATGAAGTTTACTAACCAGAGTCCAAAACAACAGGCATACAGCTAAACCCTTCTGATATTCACGGTTACCGGGCCAATATTGATGGCAGAAAGTACCGCAGCTTTAAACTAATCATATCCCCAGAAAAAACACACTTGATATGGTTTACTCTTAGTCTAATGCAGTAACCATATGAACAGCACAATCAAAACTTTCCAGCTGTATATTAAGACAGCTATACCCACGGCGAAATTCAACGCAGAAACTTCCGAAAAGCAAATAATGCGTTCTCCCACTGCATTCCACTACTGCAGCGCTTATACTAGACACCTGGAACAAAATAATCACGATATTTTACTTCACAGCGTTTGATTAATGCGCAAAAGTAAATATTTTCCCGCCGAATAAGACTATTTTTCGCCATCAAAAATATAAAGAAGGCATCACCAAATGAAAGAACATTGTTTATTCAGAACGAACTATGGTACATAACAGTATCACCATCTGCAAATTTAGTACCAGAAGTTCTTCAACATAAAGTACAAACATCATCAATTAGACGGATTCAGTTTCAGCTCGTTGCCGAGTTGGCAACACAAAACACTGGTCAGATCAAATGCAGGGAAACTAACATAGAATCAGCCGAAAAAATTCCAACACAGAAACTTAAGCCTTGGCAGAAGACTTGCCCTCCTTGCCCGACTTTTCAGCAGTCTTCTTTGGAAGCAGAACCTGGTGAATATTAGGAAGAACACCACCGCTGGCAATGGTGACCCCCGTCAGCAACTTCCCCAATTCCTCATCGTTCCTGACTGCCAACAGCACATGCCTGGGAATTATCCTGTTCTTCTTGTTATCCTTTGCAGCATTACCAGCCAGTTCCAACACCTAAAAAAACAACCCCCAAAAAATGTCATCATCAACAACAGCAAAATCCCAATCCAAAAAGAGAAAAACACAATACCCAGAAAAAAAAAGCCTATACAATTCTCACAGCCATGACAATAACTATCCATTGAAAATCCCAAACCAATACCTAAAACAGCCAAAAGAACATACATATCCCACCAGGCATAGACAGAGACCCTAAAAATTTTAGAGAAGAGAAGAATGTTCCATCTCTTTTGCGTAATTTCGGTGCATTTCAGCATAATCCTCACACCCATTGCCCAAAAACATCCTTAACATCAACTGCTATAGCTATTCACCCATTAGCGTAACTCTTCATCATAAACACCAACAATAACACAAATCCCTATGCCCATTAAAATAACGGTCCGCTAAAACCCCCTTATATAAGAAAAAGAAAACATAAACACTCCACCAGATTAATGCAGAGAACCCAAGATTCCAGCGAACAGAACACAGTTCCATGTGTTATTGTACAGTTTCCGCATATTCCAGCATAATACACAAAAACTAGGGCACCAATCAGACCAATAAAAAACATAAACAAATACAAAAACTGAATCATAAATTACCTCAGCAACCAGGTACTCCATAACAGCGGCAAGGTAAACAGGCGCACCAACACCAACACGCTTAGCGTATCTTCCCTTCTTAAGGTAGCGAGCAATCCTGCCCACGGGAAATTGCAGACCTGCCTTTGATGATTTAGATACGCCCTTCTTCTTGGGGCCACCCGCTCCCCTTCGGCCAGCAGAACCCTTCTTGGCCTTACCTCCCGACTCCATGATTCAATTCAAATCCAATCAAATGAAATTAACAGCAAAAACAAAAGCAGCTCTGTATCCTGCTATTTCTCTTACTACTGTTGTTGTTGAATGGTAGCTGCTCTGCTTCGCTTTGCTTTGCTTTGCTTTGCTCTTACCCACTGCGGCGTCTGCTGTTGGCTGCTTAAATAATACCCATCATCATTCAATGAGTTTAAAAGCCAATTTTGGATGAGCGCGTTGTTTTCAACCGTCCGATGCAAAGCCTATCGGACGGTCAACGTTGCGTTTACATTGATCCGAGGCGGCCCCCGCTCTCCAATGGGATGCATCCGTTAAAGTTCAGAAGAGAAGCCTAGTTACGGCAGACTTGGGGCTCCTTCCGCGAATATAGTATTTTCTTTCCTTTTCTTTTCTTTTCTTTTCTTTTCTTCATTTTTGGGAATAATGTTGGTAAGATCACGTCGTTCCAAATGGCCATCTGCTAGTGTTTCTTTGTTTTTCTCCAACGTAATTTGTAAATTATTCTACCTCGAAGGTAGGGTGCATCTGTTTTCATCCTACTTCTTTGCTTCCACAAGGGAACTATTTTCTTTTAACATCGTTATCAACCTGGGATATTTTTATCATTTAAAGGAAAATGAAGCTTTTAAAAAAATAAGCATGGAAGGATGTCATCGTAATTTGCAATTTGTTAATTGTATTTCTAACTAAGCATTGAATGTGATGTAGTCTTTAAGTTTATTATTATTATTATTGTCAATATTATTTGATGGTTCAATACCCTGTACCCAAGTATTCATTACCCAAGTATTCATCTTGCGTTTAAGTGGGTTTCACCTAGAAACATATAATCAACATGATACATTAAAACAATTTGAATATTTTGATATGTTTTTACTTAATTAATGGTATTAGAGCCATATTAAGAGTCTATTTATTTTGAATTACTTTTTATCTTGGTCATCCTTTGCTTAATTTGATTAGTTGGTTTATACATGCTCTAATGATTGAATGTTTTTTGTGAAAATTTTTTAGGGAGGGTAATTATTAACTTTTGGTAACGTCCAAATTTTGTTCTCTATGGTTTTCCATGTTTCCAAAGTCATGAAGTTGGTAAAGTTTTAAAGGAAAAATTATGTACCTAAAAGAAGATTAGAAAAGCAATAAAAAACCAAACACAAAAAAAAAGGAAATCTTAAGTTTAAGCATTACATTTTGAATAATGAAGGATAAAATCAATATAAAGAAAAGGCTAAGCTATCTCCCAACTATAAATAGAGGTCATGAGCCTCATAAACATATATCACAATAATAAATAGTTCAAGAGGACTATGAAGTTGTTTTTCCTTCTCTCCTTTTCTATTTTCTTTTCATTTTCTACCCTTCCTTAAAGTTACTCCAAGAGCCCTACATTTTATCATTCTTATAGCCATGAATCCCTCAAAGAGGACTATGAAGTTGTTTTTCCTTCTCTCTTTTTCTATTTTCTTTTCATTTTCCCCTTCATTAATGTTACTTCAAGAGCCCTGCCTTTTATCATTCTTCTAGCCATGAATCCCTCAAATAAGCTCTCCTTAATTGCAATCCTCTATAACAAAATTTCTCTTACCCAAAATTTCTAATAGAAGTCCTTTACAAAATCTATCTTTCTCATAATTTTACCCTCACAATCTCTCAAGAATTCTCATAAGCCTCACAAATCCTCCCATGAATTTAATTCCTAAGAATTTCTCAAAAGGAAAAGAAGAATTATGCATCCAAGAGATGTTGTAGCTTTTACGTTATTATATTTTAAGTTTAGTTTTCATGAATTTTAATGTCATGCTTTTAGTTCAAGTTTACATATGAATGAATAAGAAGAACCTTTTCAATACAAGCATTAAATTTTTTCAATCATTTCATCATTAATTTAGCCTTTTATAGTTAAATATACTCCCTATTGGTATTAAGCATTCACTCACTTTAATATTTCAAATTATGAGATAGAAGGTTGTGTTGTGCTATGCATAAAAAATGACGAAAGAATACTTATGTTTCTATAGATTGTGTTGTATAGGAATTGAGGCTCCCATGAATGTCTTTTTTAAATCTCTAATTTATATTGTATTGTTTATAAGTTGGGAGACCCAACACATATTAATGCTTAAGGACCTTTGTTCTTAAATTCATAGCACCTTATATGTTATTTTTAGCCCAATTTGTAGCCAATTATGATGTTCTCCATGAACATTATGCTGTAGATGAAGAAAGCTCTCTATGTTACATACAAACATGAAATTGAAGTTAAATTATCCTATATCAGTCTTGATGTAAATGATAGGTGATGAGTCGCATCATTGGGCTACATCATTAGGATGTCATCAATGTGACCTTGTTGATGGAATCTTGTCAATGTGATCCCATCGATGCAGGATTTGACTCGTTGACATGTACCCGTCGATGAGGCACCCTATTTCTACCTATAAATGTATGCTTACCTGTGGCATTTATGGCATTCCTTTCATAGTTGTAGCAAAGAGCTTACAATTTTCCCATTTGAGAGTTAGAATATTTTCTAAGTGCCCATAATAGGAGTCAAAGAGTGCATGGATTTTTATTCAAGCATTGTTGTACTTGAGCACTTCAGTGTTGACAACAATAAAGATGAGCTTTGCTAATAAACCTCGCAACACTTGAACTAGATTAATTATTTACTTAAGCATTTAATATTCATGCAATTTACTTTAATATTTTTAATTAATTAATTAATATTAATTTAATAATAAACATAAGTACGATTGCTTTGAGCATATGTTTAATGCTTGGTAATCCCAGTAACACTTAACATTTGGTAATCTAGTAGCGCTATACATGTTCAAGATGTGTACAATAAGTGGGGATGGATGCTTATGTTAGGATTAGTTAAGTGTTAGCTAGTTATTAGATTAATTTAGCACTCAAATACTTTATTCTTTATTCTTGTTCTTAGGAGACTTAAACTATAAAAGATAAAAATGATAAAAATCATATGCCTCAGTTACACTTAATCATATTCTTGAACTTCACAAGTGAAACTAAAAAGACAACGATTGCAATAGTTAATTTTAGCTCCTAGAACTACTGTACTTAGAAACCTAAAGTCTTTGGAATTCAATTAGATCACTGAGTGAATGCTAGTGATTCGTATGATTGGGTGCAAGGTATACTCATTGCTCATCATTGGCATCATTGCTAGGGACTTTAGTTAGCCATGTGCGCTATCTTGGACTTAGTGAAAATTATTCAACATTGTTGGATTGAACCTTAAAGTTGTAATCATTCTAACTAATAATAATTGTAAAAAGCACATTGATTTTTCTTTTAATCCAAAATGTCTTCTTCTCATAGGGATGATTCTCCACTAAAATTTGAGCACATATCTAATCAAAGGAATGAACAATCAAATCAACCAGTGCCCTAGTAATGATGAGTGGTATATACTCATCTCGATGAGTATGTGTCTAACTTCACCTTCATCCAACATCAGGATGAGTAGATGTGGTGGCGGGACATGAAGGGCAACATTGTGTTGTCACCCGATCAATCAACTCCTGCAATGCTTAAACAAAATCTTATGAGGTTGGGCATCCAAGGGCTCCATGTTGAATACATTGTGTAGGATCATGACTCCAAGGATTACCATCCCACTTAAGCACACAACGCAAAATTGATCAGAAATAAGAGAAGCGCTACAAAGTTGCAAAGAGAAAACAGTTCAATAATCCATTGTTCCTATTGGGCCAAAAAGATAGTGAGGACCCCTTCTCTAGGGGTTCTCATTTCAGTAACTTTCCTCTCCTTGGCTTTAACAAAGGGAGCTTGAATCCAAACTTATAATCCACTACAAACAATCCTGGTTCAAGCAAGAATAGGTCTTGTGATCATGAGGGATCCAAAGGTGGGAGTCATGGCAAGGACAAGGACAAGCATCATGATGATAATTGTGGCCATGACCATCGAAGAGGGGGTGGCAAGCACCATGGTGCTAGTCCTCCTTCCTCTCCACCTTCATGATCCTCTTCTTCCTCCTCTAGCATCGATTGAAGCCATAAAAGATGTGAGCATGATGGAGGTGATTGACAAGACAGAGACGATTGTAGGGCCCACTAGACCAATCGAGATCAGGGATATGGGCATTCAAGGAAGGCCTACCATCATGAAAGAAAGGATAATAGAGGGCATCATTGGCATCATGGCCATCATAAAGGTTGATGAATTATGTTTTGATGTGTTCCGATATCAGATACATGATATTAGAGCCAAAATATCGGATACCCAATATTGGACTCCAAGATGCAATGTCAAATATCCAATATCATGGGGTATATGCTAACCTATAAATATAGCACTTGGGCACATGGTTTCCATATTATTTTTTTGCATAGAGTAACGAAGTTCTTGTAGTTTAGCCATTCCAAAGTTAGAATATTTCTGAGTGTCCGTAGTAGGAGTATAAGTATGTACAAATCTTTATTTGAGCACTAATGTACCTAAGCATAGTAGTGCAATGGAAATAAAGATGAGCCCTTTTGATAATCCTTGTAGCACTGAGAATAGATTAATGTTTCCTTTAATGCATTTAATATTCATGCACTTTATCTTAATGCACTTTAATTAAGCAATTAATTTTTAGTTGTTAATGAACACATGCACGACCACTTTGAGCATACGTGTAGCACTTGGTAACCCAAAAATGCTTATCATTTGATAACCCAACAATGCTATATGCATTCAAGATGTGTCTAGAGAGTGGGAACGGGTACTTGTGTTAGGCTAGCTAGGTAGTAGATTAACTAGATATTAAATTACTCTATCTTTTATTCTTGCTCTAGGCAACTAAACTTATAAAGCATAAAATGATAAAAATCGTATGCCTCAGTTGCACTTAACCATACGCTTGTACCTCACAAGTAGAAATGAGAAGACAACGATCATCCCGATTAGATTTCACATCCTTCAACTAGTGTACTTAGGAACATAAGGTTTGTGAAGCTTGATTAGATCATACATGAATGCTTGTGATTCATATGGTTGGACATAGGGGTATCTCGCCACTCATCATTAGCGCCATTGTCGAGGACCTTTTAGTTTTATGTGCACTATCTAGGATTTAGTGAAAATCATTTAAAATCATTGGAACAAACCCTAGAGTCATATCATACTTTAAAATAACTACAACAATTTTTAAAAGCACACTACATTTTTATTTTCTAACATAAAATGTCTTCTTCTCATAGGAGTGATTCTCTGCCCAAGTTTGACAAAGTTCATTAGTAGGTGCCTTAACAATACAAAGTGGTATATGCTCATCTTGATGAGTATGTACCCAATTTCATCTTCATCCTACATTAGGATGAATAGCTGTGGTGGCATGACATGGAGGGAAACATCGAGACTATCAGGCAAGTCAAGACTAGGGGTGCGAGTGATCAAAAGAGACCCACTACCATGAACTAAGGGGGAGCAAAGGGCATTGTCGCACTAGAATCGTGGCCTCGATGAGCCTTTGCTTGATACTTGGAGTATGTTAAACATTGCATAGGTAGTGAGAATTCCCACAAAGCACATAAAGGATAGTCAGATTAAGAGGCTAAACATGAACAATATCCCTTGGTTTGAAAGGGGATATAACTCAAATCTGCAGAACCATCTCCAAGCTTTCCAAGATGCATGTGCCTTGTAGAATATAGAAAATGAGTGGCATAAGCTTAAGTTGTTTTCCAGGACATTCATTAAAGATGTAGAGAATTGGTACCAGTCCTTAGAACTAGAATCTATTAGACAATGGAGTATAATCCTTGAATTGTTTAATGACAAATATCAAACATACTCCCAAGTGTCCAACTTGAGAAGGAAAATCCAAGGATGGAAACAAGGGACACATGAACCCTTGGATGCTACCAATACTATTCCTTATTGCACATATGTCCTAGCCATGGTTATTCTCAACTAAACCAACTTCGTTGCATTGTATATGGGCTTTAATTTGAAATTAGGAGAACCCTTAGTGTCTATGCCCAAGGGCAACTATCAGAATTAAGTGCTCATTAGATCCAAAGATTGATTGAGCAAGTAGCAAAAGAATAAGGAGAATTTAAAAAATGAGAAAGTGTAAAAGATTATAACCATGATCCTTCCATTCACAGGAGGGAGGTTCAATTTTGTGATAGTGAGGAAGAATCATCACTTGATGAGGTGGTGAATTTGAAAATCTTGCCACTTCAAAAATTTCAATCTAAAATTTTAGCTAAGGTTGATTAATTATGGGACTCCATGGATAGCAGATTTCAAGCTATCCTAAAAACTACTAAGGAGTTCAAGGAACAAGGTAGTGATCATGATTGTAGGAGGTGCAATGAAGCTGAATCAAAGAGGTAAGGGCAAGATTGCTGCAATAGAGGAAGTTGTAAGAAGTGAATCAGATGATGATGGTGGATGTGACATCTATCACTATTAACATCCTAAGGGATGTTTTCCTATTGTGTCACACTTATAAGAGCCTGGGGTGTATGCTCTAAATCCATGACTAGCATAAAGGCAAACACCTAGAAGATTACCTTATCCCCAAGGCAATTCAAGGTAGTTCCACTAGCAACAACATTATTTTCAAAGTGGAACTCCACCGTAACCATATGAGCAATATCAACAAGGGTACAGCCATAGTCATGGGTGTTGGTACCACCAAGGTAGTAATACCCTTACAGACCATCGGATTCATATGGGTATTATGTTCAGCAATCCTTGTGTCCATGTGACTCTTCCAATCACATTTCTACTTTCCAACCTTACTACTACCATCTTGATTATTATCAAACTCATTCTCCACATGCAAGGAGGGATACCACCTTTTACCCTTATCCTTCTCCTATTCCTACACATGTTCCTCCACCCTCCACACAGCTACCACCTACTCCACTTATGTAAGATGAACTCCTAGCTCAACTACAATAATGTAATGCCACTAGGGTCATTAATCTACAATTGGTTCATCAATCGAGTGATTTGGACACTCGATTTAAGAAAACTTCCAACCTAACAATATGTCTAAGATCCCACATACACCTGTAGTTGGCAACCTATTTCTTCATCTTCCTTTGTATCAAATTCCTTTGAGTTCCCTTCAAATCAAATACCACTTAGGATCCATACTATTATGCTTACTCATGCCATATTTGATTGCATCCATGTTGGAAACCTTCCTAGAAAATTAGTTGATCCTGGGAGTCCTTTTATTTATTTATAGATTGCTAGGAATGAACCATATAAGGCTCTTCTTGATTCAGGTTCTGGTGTCAACTTGATTTCTCATGAAATGTATACTACATGAAGCCTACCTCCTCTCAAGAAGAGCAATATCAAATTAGAATTGGTAAACTAGTCCATCACTGTTCCATTGGAACTGGTAAAAGACATTATGACCATTATCTGTGGGTGGTCTTATCCTACTAATTTCCTATTGATCAAGGTGTAGAACTTCAAAGGGGACTTCCCAATCATCATGCAAAAGACATGGATAAGCACTATTTATGCAAAAATGGGCATCAGAGATCTTTCCCTAGAAATATTTAAGGAAAATGCATTTGGAAATATTGAGAAGAAGTGAGTTCCCTGCATCATGTACAACACGATAGGGTGCAATTGTGTGCAAAAACTTTGGTCAATGAAATGAGCACCCATCTCTGCATGCAAGCAATGTGCACAAGAAGTTGCTATTCAAAGGTGTTTGTACATAGCAACCACAAAACAAGAGGGCACCCAGTGGATGATCACTAATTTCGAAAGCAGTGCACATTGCATTGAACCTACTGAGAGCTTAACATGTGCATATGTTATAGGCATGGATGAACTAGAGCAATTTCATCACCAACTCTCTGATAATGCAAATAATGATACCTATTGGGAAGAGTTAGAAATTCTTGAAAATTTCAAGCAAGCACCACTTGAATATTGGCTAGCATGGAATATGTATTCTTAAAAAATGGAAAGCTAGTAATAATCAATTCTAATCTGGCTTCAAAACAGAAACAAATGCTATTGAATGTGGTTGAAAAATGGTCAGCTACCTTTGCTTGGTCATATCCTGAATTCACAGGGATTGATCCTAGGATTTGCCAGCATCGTATCTACATCGATCTGACCATGAAGCCAAAAAGGTAGCTACAAAGATGATTGAATCCCAAACTAAAGTAGATCTTCAAGGAGGAAATCAAACAACTCCTCAAGGTGGAGTTTATCTATTCCATTGTAGATAGCAAGTGGGTTAGTCCACTTGTGATTGTGCTAAAGAAAGATGGTAAGTGGTGGGTCTACATCAAATTTTGACTACTTAATATGGAAACATTCAAGGACCATTTTCCATTGCCATTCATTGATTAAGTGTTAGATACAATATCTAGGCATTGTTGCTATAGTTTTCTAGATGGTTATAGTACCTATAACCAAATCTAGATCGTGTTGGAGGACCAGGCCAAGACAACATTCATGAGTCCATGGGGGACTTTTGCATATCACAAGAAGCCTTTTGGTCTATGTAATGCCTCGGCTACATTCCAACACCTATTCCATAGCATTTTTCAACAATAGATTGATAGTGGTATGAAAGTCTTATGGATGACTTCTCCACTTACGAAGCTACATTTAAGTAAGCCCTAGACTTGAAGAGATGTGTTGAAATAAACTTTCAGCTCAATTGGCAAAAGATTCATCTAATGCTCTAGGAGGGCATTGTATTGGGGCATAGAATATCACAAGTAGGAATTGAAGTAAACCCTGAGAAAATAAGGGTCATCAAAGGAATAATCCACCAACCAGAAATAGTCTAAGATGTTCGATCATTCCTTGGACACATTGGCTACTACTAGCGATTCATAGAGAATTTCTCTAAGATAAAAAAATTATTGGTTGAGCTGACAAAGAAAGATGCTCCATTTGTCTAGACCATAGAATGTAAAATAGCATTCCAACAACTAAAGGAGAAACTTGTCAAAACTCTTATTCTACAAGCATCATACTGGTCCAAACCATTTTATGTTATGATGGATGCATCAAATTATGCCTTAGGAGTTTTGCTTATGTAGATGGATGATAAGAAATGTCTATATTACATTCAATGGACAAGCCCAAGCCTTATGGATGCACAACTAAACTACACCACCATAGAAAAAGTATTAATGGCAGTGGTGTTTGCTCTAGAGAAGTTCAGGTCTTATGTGCTTTGATACAAAGTGTTTGTGCATATAGACCATAGTGCTATTTGCTTTCTAATGAACAAGCCAATGATGAGCCCCTGTGTCATATGATGATTGGTAATCTTACAAGAATTTGATCTTATGATGGTAGATTGAAAGGAAACTGAGAATGTGGTCACTACTCACTTATCTTGGTTGCAATGGGATAACAAAGAGGATGAAAGCCCACTATTTGATCTATTTTTTGATGAACTCCTCTTTGCTAGGGCTATAACTAAATAATTTTCCACTAAGCCTATCTTCTTAACCTATCTTCTTAACCAGGAGATGCCACAAGGGTCGGACCACCAGAAGAAACAATAGTTTCTTCACTAGGTAAAATGCTTCATGGAGATTAACGAACACCTTTACAAGGTGTGCATCAATGGCCTGGTTTGTTGGTGTGTCCCTAATGCCGATCAACTACACATTCTCCAAGATTCTCATGAAGGTCCTTGTGGGGACCACTATGCTAAAAGATGCACAACCATTGAAATTCTGATGGTTGGGTATTATTGGCCAATAATCTTCAGGGATGCTCATCAATATGTCCACTCTTGTGAACACTACTAATAAGATGGTGGAATGACGACTTGAATGGAATGACCTAAATAGTGGATCTAACCATTAGAATCCTTCAACATTTGGGGCATTAACTTCATGTGTCCCATCACATCCATGTTAAATAAAAAGGCATACATCATAGTCATTATTGACTATTGTATGAAATGAGCAGAAGCAGTAGCTATCACCAATTGCATATCTTCTACTGGTACTTGGTTTGTACAATAAAATATTGTAAATAGGTTTGGTGTGCCATATGCATTAATTTCTAATAATGAAACTCACTTTACAGGCACTACCTTTTGGAAGCTTATGTAATGCTTAGGGGTTGAACATAAACTAACAATGCCCTACCACCCCAGGCCAATGGTTAAGTTGAGGCTACTAATACTCACAAAGATTTTAACAAGAATTATTAGCAAATATAGGAAATATTGGAGCAAAAAAACACAATGATTTGGGCCTACTGCTCAACATAGAAACTTCATATAGGCTATTCCCCCTATGAGTTAGTGTATGTGAAATTACCAATACTTCCTATTCAATCCAAGATCCATGTACTTTCAACAACTTGTGACCTTGACCTTGACCTTGACTTAAGTCTAGCACAGAAGAAAGATTAATAAATCTCAGCTTGCTAGACGAAAATTAATTAGTGGACCTATCATCTAATGAGTTGCATAAGGCATTCAACAAAAAGTGCCATGACCTTAAAATTAGGAAAGTCAAATTTCAACTAGGAGATAAGGTTCTCTATTGGAACCCCACACATGTACCTCAACAAACTATGTTCTAGACATTGTGGAAAGGACCATATCTAATTTATGAAACTTTTCCTTCTAGGGCCATGATGATCTACAAACTTGAGAGCTCAGACAAGAAGCAACTAGTTAACATACAACAAGTCAAACCTTTCCATGAGCCTAAGCAAGCTAGTACAACAAACACCTCATTAGATGGACAACCACACTCAATATTTTAGATCTCCTCCTTTCAACTTAGTCATGTGGGAGATGGCCATCCATGCTAACTATATAAGCAGCTCTTCAGTTTTTCATCTTTTTATTTTACACATATTTTACACCTTGTTATTTTTACAACTTTTTGTTTTACACATTTTTTATCTTACATCTTTTTGTTTTTACATTATTAATTTTCCAAAGTTTTTGTTTTACAACATCATTAGTATGTTTTATTTTTCTTAAATATTTTACAATTTCTTGTATATTTTCCTTTATTTGAATGTGATTTTCTTATTATGTTTTAATAATAACGTGCCTTATTGCCAACTTGGTATAGTGTGGTTTGATTGGTATGGGCATGAGCTATCTGATTATTTGATTATCGGTGTCTGGATTTTAGCTTTGAATTTTGTTACAGATAATTAGTGAAACACCATAAAATTTCAGGACCTTCGTATTTCGGCAAGGTTTAGGAATTTAGGCAAGGGCTTCGACAAGTGTAGCATCATGATCATTGGGCAATAAAGTGTAGACACCGAAGATAGACTGTGCAGTCAGGCAAGTTTTCTACTTCCAAGACTAGCAGGCTTGTAGGACTCACAAACCTTCCCAAATGGATAGTTGGCCTTGTTGATAGTCTACCCAAAGACCATGCCTAGATTTATTGATGATGTTCAGGATGGACAAAATAGTTCGGCAAGTTTTCTAGTAGAGAAGTTTGCTACGCTACGCTATGTTGCACAGCGTAGCAAGCCTTTAAAAAATCAATCAAGCATTTGAATACAAGTTTTGGCAAGATGTTCGTGCAAGGAAAAGTTAGAATTCGGCCAACATAGGGTGCTACGCTATGCTAGCATAGCATAACATAGCAAGGGCAAAACATGCAAAGACTTCTCTGCTAAGCCGTTTTGGCAAAAGGACTACATCTAATAGCATTTTGGCTTTCAAAACTACCTTGTCTTAGTTAGCCCTTGAACCACAAGCAAAGTTTTCTTGTGAAACCCCACAATCTTGACAGAAATGCATGTTACATTGGCTACTACACTACATAGCATAGCAAAGATGCAAATCAATAAAATGCTCCAAAGATTAACCCAGTGTGTGCCAAGGCTTCCAACAAATGCTGTTGACTCCAACGCAAATTTCCTATTCAAACTGGTGGCTATGCTGTGCTATCCTACATAGCATAGCACAACGTAGCAAGCAGCTACGCTATGTCAATATGCTAGATAGTGTAAGTGATGCAAAGTTGATAAAGGCATTAGGACATCTTCAGCTAGCTCTAAAGCTTGTTAGTAATAACTAAGCTCACCGTGATCAGCGACTTTGTTCCAATTCGACATACCCCTTAGTCCATCTCCCAAAATTTGTTGCTATGCTTGATTCTGTTCATAAGGATAGGGAAGACGTAGTTCTGGGATGGAGACTCCATTTTTGCTTGCATTGTTAGCACACTCGATTCTAGCATGTGCAGTTTCAACAACATGGTTACAGCGTAGCAAAGTTCGTGACTGGCATAGCACACCCACATGGTATGGGCACGTTAGCATCTTGGGGGGTCCAGAACATGTGGCATCCAGTCCTCATTTTTCACTTTCTCCTGGCCCTATAAATACCCCAGAAAAAAATGCTGAAAGGGTTGGCTTTTTTGCATAGGTATTTTCAGGTTGGCTTTTCTGGTTGGCATTTTTCATCCAAAGAGTTGGCATTCTTGCATTAACAAGAGTGGTTGGCTTGTGGGCTTTTGGCATTGGCTGGTTGGTGTTTTTTTGCGTTGGCATTTTTCACGTTAGCAAGAACAATAAGCTTTTGTGCATTTGGATTTTAAGTTTGCACTCAAGAGCATAGTTGGCACATTTTGAGCATTCTAGTTACCTCTTCGATTTCTGTGCCTCCTAGTGTTGCACAACCAATTGTATTCATCTCAATAAAGTAAAGTTGCGATCTTGAGGTGGTGCATTCTCTCACTCCAGTTTGCTTTACATTTCTATTTATTATCATCATATTTTGTATCATTTTTGTCCTGTTGCATTTAAGAATCATCATATTATGTTATGAGCATTGTTTTCAAAGTAAACGTCTATGAAAGGTTAAGTCACACCTATTAAGTTCCTGTTTGATCGACAAGATCATCTAGGGCACCCTGAATCCATTTTCTCCAGCACGACCCTCACACGGATTCGGGGTTAAACTGTTTCACCCAAAGACCTCTCGATGTTTCTAGCCATTAAAATTTTCTATCGCAATAGTTTTTTGGCACTAGAAGGAGGGCCTTTTGGTGCCTTTTCCATGTCCTACGGGTAGTCCTGCATGCTCTCTATACCCTGTTACTCATTAGCATAAACGTGACACCCTTGCGATTGTTTACGCTTCATGTGGTATAGGCTGGTTGCAAGGACGGTTCCTTTGGAACCCTGTAGGATGAAAAGCCTCTGATCACCTCTTGATCTCTTTTTTTTTCTTGCTTATAAACCTTTTTCAACCTCGCAAAAAATGATTTCCTCAACAACTACTATTGCTACCTCAAACCTTGAGGTCCCTTTTTCAGTTCAGGGCACCATAGGTGCTGAGCAACTGCCTAGCCCAGTGCAAGGGCCACACCGATCTCTTAGGATCCAAAATCGATCACCTGAAAGCTTGGTACAACATACTAAAATTTACAATTTCCTCTGTGCTAAGATTCAGGCGAATTTTCCCTTGGATGTCCAAGAACTCAAAGACAAACATAACTTCAAGTTCCTTTACCGCAATGGAAGGGAATTTATCCCTAATCCTGGTGCTTCCATTCCCCTAACACAAATGTATCAGTGAATCTTAGATCAGCTGGTATGGACAAGTAGGCCTAGGGAGTAGTGAGACATAGTGTCCCACTATGACAAGGTGTTTTAGGATGGACAAGAGGTCCTGAATTCCCAGTCCGAGGATGGGGGTCAAACTAACCTTGCGACTATCCCTCTCATCATGGATTTCTGGCCAAACTTGCTCTTCGTGACTACTCCCTTCATGATTACGTCCACCTTGTCGCAAACCATAGTTCCATCAGCCATGGGTAGCCATGCCATATCCTCGGTGTATCAACATGCCTATTCTTCTGTCTTGTTTCTAGGCACTATCCCTCCACAATCTGTTCCCCAATCTATCCCTTCATCGTACTAAGCATCGATCATGGCTACCCTGCCTTACGTGCACACGATACCTATGTCACAATTGCATATAGTTTTCGCTTTCATTCTAGCATCTACACTTGTTCCACCATCAGCAGCGGGCCTAGCCCCAGCCATGTGGTGGATCCCAATCACTTATCCCCCTGCTTCGTAACCTTCCCAAATGTTGCACTATGCTCATCATCAAACATACCAAGTCCCGCAGGTATCGCAACCAAGCATGGGACTATGGCCCATTCCATCGATCATGCAAATGACCAACCCCGCAGCACCACCAGTAGCCACTGCTCCAACAACACCACTCACTGGGTGGTGGACAGCATAAGTACCACCCTTCGTGGGGGCCACCCTAATGGTACCACCTATGAGCTAGGTCACTACCCCTACCATGCCACCAATGGTGACCGCCCCTGTAACCCTACAACTGTCTGCATCATCCCTGGGTCTGGACCAAGCATTCCAACTTATCCAGATCCTTATTGAAGAAATTAAGTGCTTGAAAGTTTCCGGTTTTGACACAATACAAGTCATGAATTTCTACCATGATGATCCCATTAACCTGGTACTCCCCATGCTCACATTACCTCCTGGGATGCCACTCCTCCACTTTACAAAATACAATGGGGAGGGTGACCCCAATGTGCATCTCGTGATGTTTAGATCTGATTCCCTTCTACTGCAACAATGGTTGCACACCATGATCTGCATCTTCGCTATGTCTCTGATGGGCAAAGCTTTAGACTGGTACCGTCCCATGCTCTTCTATCTCAATCCTAGAGGAGCAGTTGACTCAGTTCGTGACTCGTTTCAAGTATACCTTGAAACCAGAGGTTACGCTAGATTAGTTAATGAGTGTTAAGCAAGATCCACTGGAATTAGTCCAAAAATTTATATAGTAGTGGAGCACTACCTTGAATGAGATTTGTAAGCCTATCGTAGAGGCCCATTTGTTGGCCATCTTTAAGGGTGTAGTAAATGACTTTATTAAGTCCAAACTATACTACCTAGCTCCACAAACTCTTAGTTAAGCTTTTGCCTAGACCAGGAGCATTCAAGATGCGGTCGAGGCAATTAAAGATCTGGCCTATGTTGCATATACAAACACGTATATCAAGAAGGATAAAGAAAAAGGCAAGGCTACAATAGCCACAGTGGCCACTATGGAAAACGAGGCCAAGCCCAACAACAATAATAATAAAAAGGCAACCACTACACCAACTAACCCTGCGCATAACCCAGGCAATGTTGCCCAACCCTCAACGTCGGCACCCAAAGCACCCACCCTACCTAAACCCAACTTCGAGCATAAAGAGCGCTCTAAGTACACCTCTCTACTAGTCAAGCTTTCAGAACTTCTGAAGCAATTGCTAGGGGTGGGGTACATTCACCACAAATGGATGTCAGAGAAGGCAACCAAGAGGCATCAATGATACTGCGAACTCCTTAGGAACCCCTCCTTAGCTATGCCCAATGAGCCTCCAATTCCTAAGAACTTCAGGCTAGAGCGGTTCTGTGACTACCACCAACTCTATGATCATGACACGGATTACTGTTTGGCGTAAAAGATGACATTCAAAGAATGATTTATGAAGGGAAGTTGGTTCTAGATGAAAGCAACCCCGTGCACCCTAAGAATAAATCTACGCACATTTACATAGATCCACTTAATGCTAACAATGTTGGCTACATCATCAAGACCATTGGCATAGATAGTAATCTCGAACCGCCTCAGCAACCGTTTGTGGTTCACATACCTCAATGTGGCGTAGCCACACCAACAATGGCAAGAAAAGCACCACAGTAATCATTTGTCCTTAAGGTCCCTCCTCGGACATCCGCCCTTGCACCTTCCGTAATCAAGACTGCACCACCACCTACACTAATGCCGCAAACACGATTCTTCATTAGGGGGCCAAACCACTCAACTGCCCCCATTCCACAAAACCAACATAACACGGCATCACAACCTTCTTGTTCAAGGAAACGGGAAGAGCGTTTGACAGGTGAAATGGCAAAGGAATGTACCACCCTAGGTCCTTCTAAGCCTACTCCCTCAACATCTGCATCTATGCCCACCTTGTCACCAGAAGTTAACACCACTACACTTGCACGGTCATCACAACCTTGCCTGAAAGGGTCCAACCCCAAACCTGAAACTACCCCTCCTCAGGAAATTCATCTTCTAGGACAAATGGAAGAAGAGAAGGGCAGTAAAAAATAGGAAGGTGGAGATGACCTCCTAAGCACTCTTACTCAGGTAAAATAGGTTCTAAAATAAAAAAATACAACGTTGAGCCTATACGACTTGGTAATGACTTCCACCGCACACCGTGAGGCTCTAGTTCGCATGCTAATGTCCATACCAGTTGACGAGAACATGCTGGTAGAGGAGAAAGCAATCCATTTGATTATGCCTCCTTCTACGCCTAAATAACCGCAGCCATCCTAATTAACATTCTGTGAGGAGTCCATTAGGGAAGACCCTGAAAAGGGTTAGGTGACAACAATACCCCTATTCATCACAATTCGGATCAGCCAACATAAGATCTAAAGAGTACATGTTGATGAAAGGGTTGCTACAAACGTCATCCCATTTCCCATAGTGGAGAAACTGGGTTTGGTAGACCAAATTAAACCCACGATAACATCATATTTGAAGTCATTTAACGGGGCACAGGTAGTGGTGAAAGGCATCGTTCACATTGACTTTGTGGTAGGGGATCAGTTCCCCACAAACGCAACATTTATCGTGGTGGAAGAGATGTCCAAGTTTAACCTAATCTTGGGGGGGGGGGGGGGGGGGGGGCATGGTTAGCCCAACTTAGGGCTATCTCTTCACCCATACATCAGGAAATCTATCTACCTCACACAGGTAGGGAGGTGGTGATCCACGGTGATGAGGTGACAACCTAGGCAATAAATAATGTAGATATGGAGCAAGGTTTGGAGGTCATAACCTTTGAGAACAAGGCACCTGTTTCTGTCGATACTAACTATTTGACAAAAGAGCTAGCCCAAGATGCTGGCTCAAAAAACAAAACTACGTGGGCCGAGTTGCCTTTTCAAGCAATAGACGATGATGTAGGAGAATACCCCAATAAAGCCTCTTGGCCTTACGTGTCACCAAACCCATGATGGGTTAGAAAGCAGTTGCGAGGATAATTGTTACTCATGTAGCATAACAACTCCATTTCTCTTTATCCAATTAACACCCATTATACAATTATTCCTTGTTTGCCTCACATTCATTCATCTATGCTAAGCGTCTAACTTTTCAAAATTGATCACATGTCCTCCGTTTGCATTACACCATGGCTCGCTAAGGCCTAAAACTGGTAAAAGTTTCCTTTACTATCTTTGCCATGACCCGAAATGGCCTAAAACTATACATGACCCACTAAGGCCTGAAACTGGCAAAATTCTTTACCTTGCATCTCTGCGATGGTCTGAAATGGCCTAAAACTAGCGATGACCTGGAATGGCCTTAAACTACCATTGTGGCCTGCCAAGGCCTAAAACTGGCTATTCAAAAAACAAATAAAAAAATTATTTTTCTTATCACCTGACAATGGCCTGAAATGGCCTAAAACTAAGATAGAACAAAAAAGATAAATGCAGATAACATAGATAATACACAAGCCAAAATAAAGTAAATCTTGTCATAGTTCAGCTTCCATTTAAAGTCTCAATCAAATAATGTTTATAATATTCTTTGAAAATTCAAATAAAATCCCTTGCTACCATGCTACGAATCTTCCTCTGCACCATTGTTTCCTCCCTCAGAAGGCCTTGTATCTTCATCTGGATTCTGTATCATAGAAATTAAAGTAGTCAACTAGAGTCACAATAAAAACTGGAATAAAATAAGTCATTGCATCATAAAAAACTAACTAACCTGAGATGGCCCTGTGTCTATCTCAGGGGGTATGTGATCCAGGTTGGCCCTGAGGCATTACAAGACCTCCTCTTCAGTAATGTTTGCCAAAAGCCTATCTCCCAAGTCAGTGTTTGTTGCAACTTTCTCCTTTTCAATAGTTGTCCATCTCGGTCGCCCTAGAGAAAAGGAGGCAGTGGCGGTCTCACTTGTGGGAAAACTCACTTCCTATTTAGGGGATTCACTAACCGTCACTTGTTGCATAAACTTGTAGTAAGCCCCAAAAGCGCCAATGACATCGAGGAATACTTCATGCGTATACAACTTAACAAAAGAATCCTGGTAGTGTTTACGATAGGTGGCACGTTCTAGTTTATACATATGCTTATGGTTTTTCTGTGACTGCCCCCACTCGTAAACTCTTGCACTATAGTCTTTCCAATTTTGGTTATTCTGGGCCAACAAGTCCATCTGCATATGCTGCTCTATTATTTTACGTGTGGCCTTATTGTTGCGCCGCACGGTCGTCCAATATCTCGCATAATCAATGACGTCTATGCGTCAACTTCCATCATTGGTATCTTAGGTCAAAAGGAACTCATTCTTGGAGTGGAGATCTCCCATCTTAGTGGTTAGATTTGGCTTCTCATTCTCAAGCCTTTGGACCCATTTCCACAGGTCTTTGTTTACGCGCCTGCACTCCCAAAGGAGTGTGCCGAGTATAACACACATTCGCTAGCCTCATCGTATATGCGATGAGGTACTTCGGTCACTTCCAGTGGGAATGCATGCACGACGTCGACCTTAACTACTTGCTTAGGATCCCACTTGAGGTGAGAGGCTTTCAACTGCACATAAAAAGGCATTAGTCATAGCGGCATAGCAAAGTTTAGCAATTTAAAAAGCCTAGCATAGCTACTTCACTCACCCACTTCCGAATTGATTTGCTTTAGATGGTCGATCATGTCGTCGACCACCCCCTCCATACAGGTAAAATTATTAGGGGTCTCGACCCATGGTCGTAGGTGGATTAAAGAAGGGCCTGCAGTGTTAACAGTGATGTCTGCTACATAACAAAACATGTTAGTTATGACCAAGAGGACTACAATAAAGCTAATGAGCAACACAAATGATAGTGTAAAGCTCCTACCCAGCAAACCCTCAGGGGTGATAGCAAGGGGGGTCACCCATCGACATACTATCAAACATGTGGTCAAACTCACCAGTATCAAGTTGTAGCTTCCCTCATTCTAGCTGACTCAACAACATGGTAGCACCCTCTGCGTCCATCTACTCTTCCGACGCTGAACTACATTCAACTAAGGGATCATCGGCAAAGGCCTCTTTTTGGTTGATAAGGATCTCTTCTTTATTCACTAGGGCCCTTCTTTCTATGATGCCAATCTCTTCCTCATCGATAGGAGTGACCTCCTCATCAGCAGGAGTCTTCTTCTCATCAATAGGAACGTCCTCCTCGTCAGCAAGAGCATTCTCCTCATTGGCGGGAGCCCTTTCCTTTGTGGCAAGAGCTCCTTCTTCCTTGATCAGGGCCCTTTCCTCTGTGGCTGGGGCCCCCACATCTTTATTAGTTGCCCCTATTTTGGGGGTCGTGACCTCTTCTTCACCTTCTTCCTCTGCTAAAAAAGTGTGGTTACATTAGGTGAAAGCATACTAACTAAGAAAAAAAAATGCTATGCTACCTAACGTAGCACCACATAGTGAGCATTAACCAACCAAACAAGGCAACAAATAAAAAGAGGAAGCATTTACCAATGGGAGGCTGCGTTCTTCAAAGCTAGAATTGTAGTTTCTACCCCTCTTCTTCATCCATATAGGGAGGCTCCTCAGCCAGGCAAGACCTTTTGCACTGCAACTTGGTTACCACCGTCTCTATAATGAGGCATTTCCCCTTTGACACGCTGCCCGTAGTAGTAGGGGGCACCTCTCTTAGGCTATCTTGGCCATGGAAGTTACGTGCTACTTGATCCCTGGTCGTCATTGAAAATGATTCCCCAATAGCTTCTGGGGGATCCTGGGATCTGGTGGTATGGAAGATTTGGCAAATCCACGGTCTAGAAATTTGGTTACGATTTTGTAACACCCAGACTCCATTCTCACGGACTACCAAGAATTCCGCGAAGCACTGCAGGTAGGCCACAAAGAAGGCATGATGCACATTGAAGCGGGATTCAGGCTTTTTACGAGGCTTGACCATTTCAGCCTATAGACCTTTGCAAAGATGCTTGGCCTAATTGTAATGGGCCCTCTCTTCCATGACCTCTCTCATTATCCAAGCTTGCTTGATTTCAATGATGTTTCCTTGGGAGAGTAGCTTGGGAAAAGCATGGGCACGGAAGATGGGGTAGACTATTTTGGCCACTTTTAGCTTGGCCTTTTCAATATGGAACCCCTTTCGATCCTTCGCCACCCTTAGCCACTCCTTAATGTCCCCCTAATGGTTTGCCTCTTTTTGGTCTTTTCTCCCATGGAGAGGCCATCAGAAGGGATACCGAAGAGATCCGCAAATAGTTGGTCATTAATCTCAAGCACCATTAGCACACTGTGGACACATGTGCTGAAGCAGTCTACTCTTTCAGAAAAGGAGTCAGCTAGGGAAAGCATTTTGGTAGCAGGGATGCTTGGGTTGATGGCCAAGAACAACTCCATGAGCCCAGCATCTCGAATGTTGTTGACGAGCGAGTCCGGGGCCCCATTGCAGAGCCAGCGTTAGGTCTCTTCCACCTCCCCATACTTGAGATAGATGTTGGCCTCATTATGCCCAGAGGTGATCACAGTGACCTTCTGGGATTTCTTCACTACTATAGCAATTTACAAAAAAAAAAGTTAAACAAAAAAAATAGAAGAAAAATGAAACAACAATTGAACATGCAAACATAAATTTATGGTCTAGTGTACCAGGTTTAAACGATGACGGAAACAGTGGGAGATCCACCAATACATCTTCAACAATGATCGGCCTAAGAGATGCCCAATCTCTATCCAACTAACTAACCTCCTTACACTTCCTGTAAAATGGGAAGTACCAGGTTGAATAGGTTTTGTACTCACCCCTGCATTGGCCTATCATGCTGACACGCATATTCCCAATGGAGGAAAATTCCTACAGGGCCATCTGTGCCAAAGCCAAGGCATCAGTATCACCATGAAGCCCATTTTTGTTGATGTAAAACCTAGTAACACAAAAACAAACAAAAAGCACATACATGGTTAACATTGTTACCTAGCGTAGCATGCACTGCATAATGTGATGGAATACGTTTATAGAACTCACTTGCCAGCAAAATAAATGGTTCCTGGTGGGTTCTGAAAATAGGTGCCCATGTGACAGGCAATGAACAACGTGTTGTATAGGTGATAGCATTCATACTCAGGTATTTCCCAAATCCAACTCAGACACCTCAAGCTTTTTGGGTGCTGATTAGACCCTTTTACCTGGTCATCCCTGATTGCCCCATTAGTAAAAAATTTTAGAATGCCCTGGTTAGCCCCAGGCAATAGCATTTCTGTGATTGCAGTTGCTGTCTCTGCTGACAAGTATGAGCAAGTGATCATACTAAAGTGCTAGAGGAGGAATTGTAGGAAGTCTTGTGTGCCTTCTCGGAACCAGACCGCTTGTCACTCCACACATGCATGGGGCGGAGGAACATTGGCCACTGCTTCACTTAGGTAGCACAAAATTCCTACAATTTCCAGGACAATCAAAATGGGTTTTAACATCACCCTGTACAATAGAATGGCAAATGTTAGCATTATGTTCGAGTGAAGTTCGCATGTAGCGTAGCATGATTATCCATTTGCAAATAGCGTAGCGTAACCCTTTTGAAACATCACAAAATTCCAAGCTCTGTACTTCCCCAGCAAAAAGCTGGTCCCTGGGACCCATAGACAACCATGGCTACAGTTGGCGTCACACATTGCAACTTTGGAGGTAAAAAAAGCTTCATTTTCACTAAGTATGCGGTGCCAGCGTATACGCCTGGCGTCTATGCTCAAGTACAACCCACAACGTATACGCCCGCTAGCGCAGACGCTCGAATTCCTAGCGTATACGCCCAGTGTAGACATTCAACTCGCACGCCCAGTGTACGCACTTCACTTGTACGCTCGGTGGATACGGCAAATGTTTACGCCCGGCACGGAATCTCCAAAGGCAAGATGAAGACCACCAAAGAGCAAGGATTGAAGCAAGTGGGCATCCTTCAGCATATACGCCCAGCATCCTTCAGCGTATACGCCCAGCATTCATCAGCGTCTACGCCCAGCACAGCATCTCCACCAAGTTCACAAACGCCCAGCACACCCAGCGTATACACCCAACGTATACGCCGACCTGATGCAGCGTATACGCCCAGCGTATATGCCCAGCAGATGTAACATTTTGTACATTTGTAAAGTGTATGCACCTGGTCAACGCGCCACGTGTCGCCTAACCCGAGTCTAGCGTAACAACCTGTATATAAACCCCCATTTTCCACTTCTCCAGGGGTTGGCAAAATCCTGGAGCATACCAGAGAACATTTACGCTGCGCACAAGAGCTGAAACCCTCTTACGCTGGAGAGCCCTATACGCTGTACACACAGTCTTTACGCTCTGCCTATCTTGCAAACCAGCCAAGTCATTCCTGCATACGCCGGGGCTTTTTGTCTGCCTCGTGTTCCCTCACAACTGCGTTAGACCGGTGCACTGTACTCTGACTCTATAATACCATTGTTTACATTTGCTGCATAAGATTGTTTACATTTTTACGTCAACTTGGCGCAATAATTTTGTTTACGCCCGTTTACGCTCATGCTTTGTTCGCATCTGTTTTATGCCGTTTACGCTTTGTTTACGCTCGCTACATCGTTTACGTATAACCCAGCGTATAGCACTTTGCGTACGTGCAGGGAAATCCTTGTTTGATCTGCGTGTGGACCACCCAAGGTACTCTGCCTTCGTGCATTCTAGCTCGCCCTCAGGAGAAGGCAGGGTCTTCTGCTTTCGTCCTGCGATCCCACGGTCTCTGTTTTCCTTCCAGCCGGGGACCGACGATTTCAGGCAGTACAGAAATTGGCGCTAGAAGGAGGGCCCCTTAAAACCCTTACCTGCAAACTCACAGCATTTACACTGTCAAGCGTCTACGCCGCCAACTCCAAGCCGCTCCTTACTCAAACCTTCCCAGTGGTTACGCTACCCAATCTAAAACCCCAGCCTGCAACTGTCCAGCGTCTACGCTGCACAGTGTTACGCTCTTAAAAGCTTACTAACTCCTACGTTGCCTCGTTTTACGCCAGCCCTTGTTTGATGCTACAACCTCTTTTACCATCTCCTGCTTTACGCTGAGCCCTATTTTATGCTGAGCCTTATTTTACGCTACAACTCGTTTTACACTCCTGTGTTACGCCGATTACTTGTGCTACGCTGCAACTTCTTGTACGCTGTCTCCTGTTTTACGCTGTCACTTAGTTTACATTGTCCTCTTTTACGCTGTGACCCATCTTACGCCATATATGCTCCTTAGCATCTACACTGTATACGCTGTCCATTGAAGCGTATACCCTGTAAGCTACACAACACATTAACTTCGCATCTCCAGACCGTTTCACATCCGCGCCATATCATCATGAATCCTGCAAACAACACTACTACCACCACTCAAACCACCGCCATCGTGGACATCACAGCCATCCAACAGCCTGTCGCACAACACCCGGGAGCGCAACCTACAGCGGGGCCCCGCCGATCCCTACGGCTACAGGGGAGAGATCCAGCCTCCAACATCATCACCCAAGATCTGTATAATTTTATATGTATTAAAATACAAGCTAGCCTGGCTGTCGATCGAGCTGAAATGGAAGTGAAGAGGTAATTCAAACTCTTCTACAGGGGAGGACACGAGTTCACCCCTTCCCCATATGATGTAATCCTGGTTTCGGAGCAGTATTCGGAGCTCATCACACAACTCCTCCTGCAAAGGAGCCACACATTGGATCGGTATGTGCTAAAACCACAACCAGAAGAAGAGGATGACTTTGCCGCTCAATCCGAGCACGAGGACTCCTACCACACCCTTAGCCCGCAAGCGCAGGCTAACCCCATTTTTCACCCAGAAACAGGGGAAATCCTGCCCCTCCAGCATCTTAGGTTTGCCTAGGCTCAAACACCACCACCTAAAACATCAGCGCTAGTGCATATCCCTCCTCCAAATGACTCCCAACCTAACACTTTCCCTCTCGCAGTCATCCCTACTGCAGCTGCGGGCTCGTCCTCGCAAGCACTGCCCCCTCTAGCTAACGTGGGAGTGACATTTCCACCCCGAGTGATAGGGATGCCACACGTCATCCTAGCCTCCACATCTGCTCATTACATCCCGCACATCCAAGCGCATGCAGGCCCCTCAGCGACCATAACCCAACAGAGAGCCTCTTCACACAACGTGGCCAGGCAATGGCCAGCGATGGGTATGCCGTCGCACCAGCCTTCTCACCCCCACATGCCATCCCACACGATTTCACCAGTTATTTTTCCCCAGGTACAGCCCCAGCCGCAGCAAATGCAACCTTTCCCATACAACGTGCCATCCTCAGTGCAACCCACGGTAAACTTTCCACAAGCACAACCGCCGATCGCCCAGCTTTCAGCCTTTCAACCCACAACTCAACAATCTAACTTATACACAGCCCCACACCCCCAGCTTGTGGCTTCACCGAGTGCCCAAGATTGGGCAGATGCCAAGAAACTGATGCAGAAATTGACAGACGAGGTAAAACGCCTCAAAACAGCCACTGACGGGGAGTTGAAGGTAGTAGATTTCTAGAACGATGACCCCATCAGCTCCTCCATCCCACCCTTGACCTTACCCAAAGGTGTCTCTTTACCCACGCTAACCAAGTATAACGGGGAGACGGATCCCAACGCCCACCTCATAACATTTCGATTGGAATGCGCGCTCCTCCAGGCATGGCCTCATTTCATTCTTCGAGTGTTCCCGATGTTCCTCGTAGGGAGAGCACTCGACTGGTACCGTGGCCTGCCGAGGAATTCCATCTTCTCCTTAGAAGATTTATTATGCCAGTTTGTGACCAGGTTCAAGTACAACTTGAAACC
>MNCI01026966.1:629503-683579 GCA_015680685.1 Gnetum montanum
GCCGGATGAGTCGCCCGTACCCAAAGGCTTTAGGATGGATCGCTTCTGCAACTACCATCAACGCAACGGGCACGGAATGGATTACTGCTTTACCCTGAAGCAGGATATCCAGCGGATGATCGATGACGGCCAAATCACTTTTGATGAGGCTAACCCTGTCCAACCGTAGAATTAAGCTATGAGGATGTATAAGGATCCCCTGAACACCAAAGAGGCCCCGTACGTGATTAACACGATCTACTTCGATGACGATTCCGAGGCATGTAACATTAACACCATCTACTCCCAACATAAACAGGAAACACCTAATAGGCCATTCGTAGTGCAGATTCCTCCCGCTGTGTCCGCCCCCACACCTCAACCACCACACGCTCCACAGCAGCCCTATGTCGTCCATATACCTTCAACCGTACCTACATCCTCAAAGCCACCAACCCCTCGCACTCGGCCTACTTCTTTCGTAGTCCGAGCACCACCAGCCGTCGCAACAGCGGAGGCCCAACCTCCACTGAAACCGACTCTGTACATCATTAGGACACTCGAATGTCCTAACAATTGTCAAACCTCCACCACACAGGTGAAGGGAAAACCTCACCCCTACGTCATTAGGGTCCCCGGCCAGCCTTCGGCTCAAACGCCTCCCGCTGACCAATCGCAATCCCGCCTGTCTCCATATGTGGTGCACACCCCAAGGTAATCTGAGGCTCCGAGACCAGCTCCACCTCCACGCGACACGCGAGAACACCTAGCTGATAGGCTTACGCGTGAACGCTTGGAGAAGGAGCGCCAACGGTTGGCTCTGGGGCCCCCCAAGCCCACTCCACTTAATTCCATACCCATGTTGCCAACTAACAATCAATCAAACTCAGGAAATCAAGGTGAACCATCAAAACAATATGAACCATCTAAAACTACGGCATAGAGTAAGAATGGTAGGCCACTAAAACAAGAAATAAAGCTGTTGGGCCCAATGGACCCAGTCATTGTTGACAAGAGCATTCCTAACAACAGAGATTTCGCAACGGCCTTGACGCAAGTCACCCAAGCGCTGAAGCAAAAGAACACTTCTTTAAGCTTGTATGACTTGGTTTTGACATCCCAAACTCATCAGGAAGCCCTCGTACGCATGCTAACGTCCATCTCGGTCAGTGAGGATTTGCCCCCGAGTGAACCTGCCATTCATGCTGTCATGTACTCATCTCACGGGGCCATTCCGAAACCCTTAAGCTTCCAGGATGACAACATCAAAGTGGACAGGAACACAGGGGAAATAACGACAGTCCCCATGTTCATAACAATACATATAAACCAGTTCAAAATACATAGAGTCCATGTAGACGATGGGGCAGCCACAAACGTCGTACCATATCCAATCATTGAACAACTGGGGCTTACCGACTCAATTAAACCAATCACAACAACATGTTTAAGGTCATTCAGCGGGTCATGTGTACTGGTCAAAGGCATGATAACCTTAGATTTCATAGCATGAGACCAGTTCCCCACATCCGCTGACTTCCTAGTTGTCGATGAGATGCCAGGGTTCAACCTAATATTAGGAAGACCCTGGTTGGCCCAACTGAGAGCTATGTCCTCTCCTATACATCAGGAGATTCACCTACCCTATGAGGGCGGTGAAATTTTCATACATGGGGAAGCGGCCACTCCCATCATTTCGTCGCACACAGACACAGACCAAGGCTCCGAGGTTGAACTCGACAAGCCTAGCCAAAATGACACAAACAAACCACAACTGGTGGGCGGTAAACCTTCGAACACGGGACAAGAGTCTTCTAAAACTGAAACACCTGCACTTAACACTCTACACACATCGCCTCATGAATAAATCAACACAGAAACAACGACGAACACCGAAGCACCTGAAAATACCGATACCGAAAACATTCTAACGGACGTCTCCTAGACTGAATTGCCATTCAACATGATCAGCGAAGGAGACGCAGAATACAAAATCTTACCGGCTAATACACCCCTTGACATAAAAATAAAGAAAATAAAAAAATAATTAAAATAAAACACCCTTTGTCTGGAAAGACGTTAAACTATCATGTCCGCAATGACAAAACTAGCCACGATCAGAAATGGTCGGTCCACCAAGAAACTTATCCGCTTTACCCAAAATATTGCTTGTTCACAATGGGGCCCGAAATGGCCTTAAACTACGCATAGTGGCCCGAAATGGCTTTAAACTAGTGCATATCAGGCCCGAAATGGCCTTGAACTAGCGCATACCCTGTCTTCCTTTTTACGTACCGTTTATCATTATTTCAGTGCATTACATTTAAACAGAAAAGCAAATCCAAAAACATCTTAACATCGGGTTGTGTGTCCAACCAAATTGAAAATCAACAAAAAATACTTATTCATGCAATGATATACAATTCTAAGAACCAATTGGTCCTGTTTTGCTCAACATTTCCAAGTTACAATTCCTGTATCAATTTGAATCAGGCAAAAAACCCAAAAAACACTAAAAACACTAAGCGTCTGGGACAGGAGGATCATCTCCTTTAGAGCCACCAGCGTCAAGGGCCCCTGCTCCACTGGGGCCAGCCTCTTGGGCATCATCACCACCTTCATTCTGAAAACGCCAAAAATAAACAACCAACATAAAAATAAGCGGATGTGAAAATTTTAAACATTATTCAATGAACTAACTTCATAAGAATAAAACGCTTACCATAGGGGATCCCCCTAGACCGAATTCAAGCCGAAGAAGGATTTCTTCCTCTGAAACACTAGCCTAATCTATCCCATCTAGGCCTAAGTCAATATCTGCCAAAGCCTTGCCTTTGTCGACCACCGACCAGGTAGGACGTTTCAGAGGGAATTCACCCACCGACACCTCCCGAGAAGCAGTAGTTATCACCGTTGTAGGTGATTCCATTTCTACAGTTGTGTTTTGAGCAAACATATCAAACGCAGAGCGCAAACCCAAATCCTCCACAAACATCTCTAGCTGGCGCTTCTCAATAGACACCTCCTTTAATGACTTCTTGTAATGATGTTTATGGTTTTTCTCATCCTAACCCCATTTGCGAACCTTGGAAGCAAAAGCCTTCCAATCTTGACACTTGAGGTTTAGGAGACCAATTTGGGCTTTGCGCTCTGCCATCCTCCGAGTCAGCGACGCATGACGATTCAGTAAGTTCCAATACCTGGTGTATGTGACCTCGGACGTCCGCTAGGAGCGATCTCCGCTTAGTCTGGCAGCGGCGAACTCATACCGAGCCTTTAAATCGTCACGTTCCTCTGACAATTCAGAGACTTCCTTTTCCTTTGCCTATATTTGCAACCACAACTGTTCAATGGAATGCCTACAAGTCCATAATGACTTGGCATTGTGCGCAAGGCTTTCTGCAACTCCCTCATAAACAGGCCTTGGCACCTGCTCTACCTCGGGGGAGAGTGTGGTTAGGCTTTCCATGCTAATGCTTTCTGAGGGATCCCATCTCAGTTTAGTACCTACCCACACGAAAAATACAAATGTTAAAACTATACAAACAAGATGTGAAGCTCCAAATCTTTAAGTGATGTATACCTATGTTAGGGTGGGCTTCTTGGATCCGTTCAACGACTTCCTCCGCGATGCCAGCCACAAAATCCATCTTACTTGGCATTTCTGACCAAATAAGTGGCTCACGGGTACGAGAAGAATTAACCTTAGCGGTCCTCTCAGGGGGAACCGTCTTCATGGGTACGTCCAATCGTACCGTCCTGGTCTTGCTACCTTCATTTGAAAAGCATAAAAACACGAAAATAAGAGACCGTCGGAGCAATAACTGATTCAGCAAATAAAAACAAACCAAAAGTGAAAATGTACCATGATCCTTGCCGCCCTCTGGGGGATTGCCCAAATCCAAATCGCCCTTAAGGAAGCTACTGAACACCTGGTTGATAGCATCTTGATCGTCTAACGGTTTAGTTTCAGTAGTCTTCTCCGTTAACTATTCCGTTCCTCCGCCTTGGCTTTTCTCTGGACTTTCCTTCCCATTGTTTTTCTCTGTATTCGTCTCCTCCTCCTCTATGATGGTCTCCAAAGCCTACTTCCTCACTTTTTCAAGCCAAAAAAAGGCAACAACATGTAAGCAATCGAAATAAGAGTCAATCAACAAACGAAGACGATAAAATAACAAGCAGGTGAGCCTCGCTTACCAGGCATCTTGAAGCGTATGCGCTTCACACGTGGCTGGCTGACATCGGCGACCTCCTCCGTCAGACGGTCGAGTCTTTTCAACTTCGACTTGGCTCAGCCGATGGTTTCCTTGATAACCTGTTCTTCCCGCCTAGCGGTTAAAGGTACATCTTCTGGCTCCAATCTCAGACTATCCCGTGTGTGGATTGAACTGCCAGATGATCCTCCCGTAGTAACAGAAATGGATTCATCGATACCTTTTGGGGCATCTTGGGATTTGGTTGTCGCAAACAAGTGGTTGACCCACGGGCGGGATAGTTGAACCGCAGAACAAACTTGTTGTCTGCGCGAACCACAAGGAACTCGGCAAAATGGCAGAGATAACCGGAGAAGAAAGCAAAGGTGAAGTGAGATTGTGCTTCGATATTCGAGCACAACCGCACTATGTCCTTGTGCAGGCCTGCCAACAAAAATTGAGCCCAGTTATACCGCATGCCAGTTTCCAAGACAATTTGCATGATGCGGACAGCCTCAACCCCAAGGCACCTCACCTGGGAAAGCATTTTCGGGAACACCCGTGCCCGAAACAGGGGGTATAATTCATTCACCTCTACAACTGTCGCTTTCCCCTGCATCAGGAATCCCTTGGTGTTTTTGGTCACGCCTAGCCAAGACTCCAGCTCACGGATCGTCTGGAGCTCTTTATGAGATCTGTCCAACACTACGGGTAGGCCATCTGCCGGTACGCCAAACAAGTTGGAAAAGAACATAGGCGATAGATGAAACACCACCTTGACACCCTTAATCCAGGTGCTGTACTGTGAGATAGACTCATTAAAAGAGTCCACGATCTCAATCATCTCCCCGATTGAGACGTCAAGGCTAGGCATCATAAAAAGCTCCAGGAGGCCCGCATCGTCCAAGCAACGAGTGAGGAACGGGGGAGCTTGCTTACGCAGCCACTTCTGCACCTTTGCTACCTCCCCGAACTTCATTGACAAAGTAGTCTCAGTCCGTCCTGTTGTCACAGGATCCCCACCGGGAGGTGCATCAACTGTTAAAACAAGTTACAATGACCATATCAGCATAACTCCGAGCAGTTGAACAAACCCACTAACGCAACTAGGAAATGTTATCACTTACCGTTAGTGGCAGACTTAGAGGTGCTGCCAAAGTTATGAGGGAAGACTGGCCCCTGATCTATCCAGTCTTCATGAAGCCACCCACGGGCTTCGCACATCGCAAAGGCCCTGGAAAACTGCTTATGAAAATGGGCCATCGAATCCTTGGTCTGAGCTAGTACGGTCCCACGAAGAGTGGGGCCCGTCATGAAGGCCTCCAGAGTAGTGCAAGCAAGGGCCAATCCTTCATCTTCAATGAGTGTCCCATCTGGGTTGGTCTTCGACCTACAAATAAACGTGCGTTAAAACAAGAGGCAAACACCAAACAGGGATAGGCAAAACAATAAATTCAAGTAGTCCTACCTGGCCACTCGGTACACCGTGCTAGGAGGGTTCTAGAATAGGGTATGTGCACGGGTGGCTATGAACAATGTATTATTGAGGTAGTCCAGCCCTCGTGGCAATAAGGCCCACACGCGCGTCAATGGGCGTGTTGACTTGGGCCCACGAGTGGTGCCATCCTCACTAACAAACGGTCCCTCGTCAATGTCTTCTATGAAGACCATGACACCCTCTGCAGCCCCTGGCAGCATCGCATCAACCACACTCCGTGTAGTCACTTCGTGAAATTCGACCACATAGCCACCTCAAAATTATCTAACAAGAAGGCCAAGAAGCCACATGCACCTTCCCGGAACCAAACCCCGTTTTCATCCACAGTTAGGTCTAGGGGAACCTCGCCATCCTCAACAGGGCCAACCCATGTCAATACCTCGACGAGTTCAACGACAATGAGGAAGCGTTTACTGTCCCTGCAACCAATTGCAATGTCACAATAAAACGAAAGTTTACATCATAAATCGGCAGAATTCAAAAATCAACTAACTGTTTACGCTCAGCGTATACGCTGCACACAGAGCGTATACGCCGGCCAAACTGACAACACTTAGCGTAAAAAATGCAATTTAAACTCAGCATATACGCTGTATACAGAGCGTATACGCCGACTAACACTTAGCGTAAAAAACGCAATTTAAACTTAGCGTATACGCTACCCAACTTAGCGTCTACGCTGACGGTAATCGGCTTTACGCTGACATCCGAACCCCTTCATGCCCAGCGTATACGCTGAGCAAACCCTCGGCGTATACGCCCAAGTTCGTTTTCAGTGTAAATAGTCTACGCCAGAGACATGAAAATCGAGTTTAGGCTGTAAAAGAAATCGCGCATGCCCAGCGTATACGCTGAGCAAACCCTTGGCATATACGCCGTAAACAGAAGTTACGCTGATGATAAATCAATTACGTTGACAAACATTTTGCCAATAAAGAGCGGTTTATGCTATAAAATGATGCTCGGCGTATACGCCAACAACCCATACGCCTAAAACCCTCTACCGCCGGCGTATACGCCGAGACTGTCTACGCTACAAACAAAAGATAGCACAGAAACAACAATAGAGGCAGGGATCGGAGCCTACCTGTGGGACGTCACAGGCCACGATGGGATCTTTGGCCTGGGTAGGCCGTGCAGCATGGCTTTCGTCTCCTCCGCAAAGGTTAAATCGAGATCCTTCCTTCCCTGGCCCTCCACTTCCTTCCCCTTGCCCATCTCGGATTGTCTACGTTGTCGATGTAAGTTTACGCTGAGCAACTGTCTACGCTGGCACTTACGAGTCCACTCTTTGGCGTCTACGCTGGGGTTTAATCTTCGGCATCTATGCTAGGGTCTCTCGTCGGCGTCTACGCTGAGAGGCAGGTTTACGCTTACGCTTACGCTTTAGCAGGTTGCGCTCTGTCGCTTACGTTGTCACTTTCAAAGTAAGAAATAAATGGACTTCCCTTTCCTTTATATAGCGCCCCGATGACGCTGACGCTGATGCTGACGCCGTAGCCGCTTACGCCGCTATTGCTCCATTTTTGCCTTTTTTGCTTATTTTTTGCCAAAATTTGCTGAAAAGCGATAAAAATTAAGTAAAAATAGAGATTATTGCGTCCTGGTTTCTCCATGGACCCCATTTTACACATTTACGCTAGTTTAAACCACTATTATGGCCCGGTACGGCCTTAAACTGCCATTTCCCTATCCGATGACGGCCCGGTATGGCCTTAAACTGCCACTCACGGCCCGGTATGGCCTTAAACTGCCATGCGTCCAGGTGTGACGATAATCCACCATTATACATGTACACATAGTTTGAAATTACCAAAAGACACAGAACGATTCCCCTTTGCTCATGAAGCTCTCCATTTATTGGCAGGAGCAAGCTCAATGGACTGTCAGCATTTAACCTCGCCGTTAACCATGGATGGACCGTACGGCAACATCACGCGGGACATTAACATAAATTTCATCAATGTAAGTTCACCAACGGACGACGTGTTCATAGCCTCCACACGGCAAACCACAGATGATTACGAAGGTATGACAAAATTCCTTGACATAGAGGCCGAAAACATCACCGAAGATCTGTTAGCTGAAACCCCCATTACCATGCCCAATGGGGAGATCAAAGTATTAAAATTAAGCACCATACTGCAACCACAACTAGCGAAAGACATTGAGAACGTACTTAGGGAAAACATGAAAGCATTCGCTTGGTCCTACACGGACATGCCCGGGCTAAATCCTAGAATTATCCAACACAATATTATTCTCGACCCCAAACTAAGACCGATCAAACAAAAGGCATGAAAAGTTAGACCTAAGGTGGCATTGGCAGTTCGCAATGAGATCACCAAGCTTTACCAAGCTGGTTTCATTCGAGCCGTTGATTACACCGAGTGGGTGTCAAACATGGTCATCATCCCGAAGAAAAATGGAAGCATTCACTTATGCATCGACTTCCGAGATTTAAATGTAGCAACCATAAAAGATGACTTTCCCCTACCCAGCATCGATCAACTTGTTGACTCGACTACCGGACATGCCTTGCTATCTTTTATGGACGGTTTTTCGGGATACAACCAAATACGCATCAACCCGGAACATCAACTTCAGACCACCTTTATGACCCCATGGGGAACTTTTTGTTACACCATGATGCCCTTTGGTCTCAAGAACGCAGGGACCACGTATCAAAGAGCCATGACATTTATCTTTAGTGATTATATGTTACAGTCACTCAATGATTATGTGAATGACATCGTGGTTAAGTCAAAAAAGACCGAACAACATGTACAAGACCTCGACTTAGTCTTAAAGCGTTGTTTAAAGTATGAACTAAGACTTAATCCAAAAAAATGTGTCTTTGGCGTCAAAACAGGCAAAATGCTTGGATTCATAGCCTCAGAAGCAGGGATACGAGTAGACCCCAATAAGGCTAAGGCCATCACCAGTTTGAAACCACCCAGTAACCTTACCGAACTTCGAGGTCTACAAGGTAGACTACAATTCATCAGGCGCTTCGTAGAAAAATTGACGGACAAACTAAAACCTATGAACCACTTGTTACGTAAAAATGTCCATTTTAAATGGACTTCGCAGTGTCAGGAAGCATTCGAAAACATCAAAATAGCACTTGCCCGACTGCCTACGGTTTACCCGCCCCAAAACAACAAACCGTTTTACATCTACCTTGCCACTTCGGAATCGTCCATCACGTCTATGCTTTGCCAAAAACAAGATGATAGAACCGAAGTCCCTGTATACTACTTGAGCCATGCCTTAGTTGCCCACGAAAAGAAGTACAACGACGTGGAGAAGTCATGTTTAGCTTTAGTCTTTTCTCTAAGAAAATGGTGACATTACCTCTTCCGTAATCAAGTCTACATAATCTGTAAGGACAATGTACTGAGAGCTATAACAGGGAACATTTATGAAACGAGTTGAATAGCCCGGTGGAAAGCCATGAGAGCCGAGTTTGACCTATACTACGTAGCGCAATCATCAGTCAAGGGTCAAGCCATAACATATCAAATGGCCACGTCACCAACACGTGATCAAGCAACTATAGACCTAGAATTCCCAGATGAGAGCATAACCACCATAGACATAGTGCCCCAAGATTATGATGCCATTCTAAACTTTGATGGAGCATCCACCTCTCGAGGAGGAAGTGCGGCCGCTGTTATCACCTATCCCTTCGGGGAGATCCGACCCTTTGCCTATCGTTTCAACTTTCACTGTACTAACAACATAAAGAGTATGAAGGTCTCCTTAGAGGCCTCGCAGCAGCACTGGCTTTGGATATCACACGACTTATAGTCAGAGGGGCTTCACAATTGGTCGTAAACCAAGTTACAGATATTTACACGTGTAAAGCCCAACACTTACAACCATACTATGACTTGGCAAAACACCTAATGAGGCAGTTCAAAAACATTGATGTGCAACACGTCTCTCGAAACAATAACACCATCGCAGACGCGTTAGCCACATTAGCGCTAAATATATCACCCAACATGTTCCATGCCCTACCAAGCTCCGTAATCAACTGTACCGAACCAATAATCAATACCCCCGACACATTGCCAATTGCATCTGTTAGTACAACACACACGGTGGAATGGTATGATGACATAAAAGAGTACCTTGTACACGGCGAAACACCACGATATCTAACACATGCACAGAAGGATGCGGTGCGAAAACATTCTAGGCAATACACCCTCGTAGGGGACACACTATGTCGTCGATCCTACGAAGGCATATTGCTAACATGCGTTAGTAGTACTGATGCCCAAACCATAGTTGAACAAATGCATGAGGGACTATGCGGAGGACACATAGCGCCAAAAGCCATGGCCACAAAAATAAGACGATTAGGCTATTATTGGCCGCATATGGAATATTACTGTCTCTCCAAGGTTAAAACATGCGACATTTGCCAAAAGCATAGTAACCTAATCCATGTCTCACCGAACGAGTTGCACACAGCGTAAATCACGTGGCCCTTCCAAAAATGGGGATTGGACCTTATCGGCCCGATTACACCCTCATCTTCGGCAGGGCATGGTTTCATCATAACTGCCACTGAATATTTCACGAAGTGGGTAGAAGCTGTTCCCCTCCGATAAACCACATCCAAACACGTGTGCAATTTCATCCTTGAAAACATAGTAACCCGTTTCGGCATTCCCATGACAATCATCACTGACAATGGGCCGCAATTTAGCAGTGCCGAAACAAAAACTTTCTGCGATAGTCTGGGGATCAAACACTCGTTTTCCTCCCCTTACTATCCTCAGAGCAATGGGCAAGCAGAAGCAACAAATAAGACGATCATTACTATGCTTAAGAAAATGCTAACCCAGAGCAAAAGGAAATGGCATGAGCAATTAATGTACGCGTTATGGACATACTGCACTACACACCGAACATCGACAGGTAAAACGCCATATAGTCTTGTTTACGGTTCAGAAGCTGTTTTACCTCTGGAATTACAGGTACCATCGTTAAGGATCACACTCTCCGGACTCCTCGACGACGAGCAAAACAATAATCTACGTATCATTGACCTCGACTCGGTGGAAGAGGAACGTGTACGCGCGCTTGACCAGATCGAATGGTATCAAAAGCAACAACGACGGTGACATCGGCATGACATCAACAAGCGCCCAATCAAAGAAGGCGACCTCATGCTCAAGGTTGTTCGGGAACACCTGGACAAATTCTCAGCCAACTGGGAAGGGCCCTACGTGGTCATCAAAGCATTCGATAATGGTGCATTCAAGCTAGCCGACATGGAAGGGAATGAGCTTGCCAATCCCACCAATCACCTGTATCTAAAACCGTTCTACGTTTGAATACAAGCCCAGGTACGTGTAAGTCTTAGAATTACAACTATAAACTGATACCACAGCTCGTCCTGGAATCATGACGATAAACTGATACCACAGAATAGTCCTGGATCATGACTTGAAACTGATACCACAGTGTCTGCAATGATGATAAACTAGCATCCGTTCGACATGACAATAAACTGCCACTGTCACAACCGTCAGGGTCCGCTAAGACTATAAACTAGCTAGCCTCTTCACAGTCTGTTAAGACTAAAAATTGGCAATGTGACGTCTACCATGACGCTAAACAGGCAATGTCCAGCGGGTTATGACATAAAAACTAACCCATGATAGTCTGCCAAGACTATAAACTGGCAAGTTCACATTCGGCACATCAATCCGCCGCCATGATCCTCCATCAGCTTCACTGCATTGCTCGCCATCAATCGCTCTTATCAGTACTGCTGTCGTCTACATACAGTGCCTGCCGTCCTTCAGCACCTCTCTGCCATCGGCCGCCATGTAAGTCTAAGCTTGCCTATTCGCTCACAGTTTTCTTGTCTCCTTGGTGTTACGTTTGCAGGATGACACCCAGAAGTTTCGCACAAAGATGCGCTTCGTCACGAGCAGTGAGATAAGATAATGTTCACAGCATACCTGGAAAGACTAAATCAAACCATTCACTAGTACATCCCCATTCATCGACAAAATTCCCTATCTATTCGCTAACACACTTTATCCCGGCATCCCCTTGACACACCCGGTACATTTAAAACACTGTACCGCTTTAAAGCAGCTGCAACACTCAGCATAGCACCTACGCATGAGTACAAAAGCAAAGCAAAGTTTTCCTTCAAAAAAAAAAAAAAAAACGAGACCCCGGGCACTTCCCATATAAGCCTCAGGCGGGAAGGCATTCGTCTCAAAACCAAGTACTCACGTCCAAAATAGTCAACAAACATCCTGTTACATGGCTTTGGCCCCCCGCCAACAGGTTCCCCTGAACACTGAACATGAACCCTGCTCTCCCAAAGAATGTAACACATCCTCCCGTGGCTTTGGCCCCGTCAACAGGTCCTCTTGAAAACTAACCGAGGGTCCTGTTCTGCCAAAGAACGCACATTGCATATCTGAACTCCGAGTTTGCTCAAACATTGGCTATTGGCAAGGATCAGCATGCCACATACCCAAGCATCCCCTGTCCATGGCATAATTCCCTGGACCAGTCATCAATCCCCGCAATCTCCCTGACCTCCCAGATACAAAATCCCCCATTCCCGATCCCTTGTACTACTGAACACGGTGCGATAATGTCTAGTCAGGTGGCAAAGGACAACGTCTACATCAAGTTGCTTGTGGTGTTTTGCGCTTCTTTGTCGACACTTTTTGGGTCTATTCCTCCAAGCATCAACAAAGAGGGGCCAATGAAACACCACAAAATTCCGAGCTCTGTACTTCCCCAGCAAAAAGCCGGTCCCCGGGACCCACAGACAACCATGGCTACAATTGGTGTCACACATTGCAACTTTGGTGGTCAAAAAAGCTTTATTTTCACTAAGTATGTGGCGCCAGCATATACGCCCGGCGTCTACGCTCAAGTACAACCCACATCGTATACGCCCGCCAGCGCAGACGCTCGAATTCCTAACGTATACGCCCAGCGTAGACATTCAACTCGCACACCCGGTGTACGCACTTCACCTGTACGCTCGGCGGATACAACAAATGTTTACGCCCAGCACGGAATCTTCAAAGGCAAGATGAAGACCACCAAAGAGCAAGGATTGAAGCAAGTGGGCATCCTTCAGCATATACGCCCAGGGTATATGCCCAGCATCCTTCAGCGTATACGCCCAGCATTCACTAGCGTATACGCCCAGCACAGCATCTCCACCAAGTTCACACACGCCCAGCACACCCAGCGTATACGCCCAGCGTATATGCCCAGCAGATGTAACATTTTGTACATTTGTAAAGTGTATGCACTTGGTCAACACGCCACGTGTCACCTAACCCGAGTCTAGCGTAACATCCTGTATATAAACCCCCATTTTCCACTTTTCCAGGTGTTGGCAAAATCCTAGAGCATACCAGAGAACATTTACACTGTGCACAAGAGCTGAAACCCTCTTACGCTGGAGAGCTTTGTACGCTATACACACAGTCTCTACGCTTCGCCTGTCTTGCGAACTAGCCGAGTCATTCCTGCATACGTCGGGGCTTTTCGTCCGCCTCGTGTTCCCTCACGACTGTGTTAGACCGGTGCACTGTACTTTGACTCTATAATACCATTATTTACATTTGCTGCATAAGATTGTTTACAATTTTACGTCAACTTGGCACACGCATTTTGTTTACGCCCGTTTATGCTCATGCTCTGTTCGCATCTATTTTACGCCATTTACGCTTTGTTTACGCTTGCTACATCGTTTACGCATAACCTAGCGTATAGCAGTTTGCGTACGCGCGGTGTGCTGACCACCCAAGGTACTCTGCCTTCGTGCATTCTAGCTCGCCCTCAGGCGAAGGCAAGGTCTTCTGTTCTCGTTCTGCGATCCCACGGTCTTTGTTTTCCTTCTAGCCGGGGATCGACGATTTCAGGCGGTACACCTTTCTTTGCATGTAGCGTAGCATAAGCCCCCAATCATAATTTTTTTTAAAAAATAGAACAAAGTTAAATATTATAAGCAATGTAATGAAATAACACTTGCAGTGTAGCATAAACATTAGGCATCACACAGCATAGCAACACTGGCTGTGCCTTATAGTAACTGTTGCACGACGTACATAACAAACATACTAATGAAACAGGCGCAACAATATAACAAATTTATAGCTAAGGTAGGTTCATCAATAGAACCACAGGATCAATAGTGTAGCAACACGATATTACCGATGCATTTGTCTAAAGGTCTCACAACACACCAATCTAGTGTAACACAAAAAATTAAATGCTAATTACAAATGAGAAAGAATTTAATATGCTACTGTTGTTTCAACCAATCTTCTGCCATACAAAATGATTCATGCTACGCTGCATTAAACACGTGTTACGTTGTCAAATCTCGTGCATGGCCAAACCCTCTTGAGCACTGTATGCTACGCTATTTGCATGCTAGGTTGCCAAGATCACCTAAACCTCTATGGCAAGGTAGTTACAACAATGGCAGTTTGGGCAATACTGCATGCAACCTTAGCGTAGCGTCCGTACACCCGTTGCGGCCGAATCAGCAATAGCGATGGCGTAACGGCGAAAAATGGCAACCAAAATGGTGACAGAAGACATGGATTTCATTACGAAAAGTAAGAAAAAAATGGGAAGAGACAACAACAGCAACCTAGAAAACAAAGGTAGCGTAGCAAGTTATCGGGCCGATGAAGTCTCCTCTCATACTGCGACGTGTGCCTGTGATAGATGCCCCAGGGTGTCTTTCACCTTGTCCACCTTGGTGAGCACTCGATGTTTACGTTCTCCTTTAGGTGCCATCATCTCAGTTGCAAATTTGCTGTTAATTGCTATGCTAAATCGCCTTGCTCTTTATTAGTACAACCGCTCTACACTCTGGATATGGGCTCTGTGCTCTTATGATGAAAATGACGAGTTTACCAGGGGTAAACCCCTATTTATAGCAAATGTGGTGAAAAGAACTTGCCATTTTCACACCTTGATTAATGTGGGATGCTTCGTACAGCGTAGCACTCCCGCCATAGCGTAGCATAACTGTTTGCATCGTAGTAGGTGGGCCCAATTTCATCCCACCTTAAACTAGCAACTTACCTTTACAAGAATGACTTGTTAATGATCCACAAAGACCTTAAACTAATAGTTTTGACTTACAAACCTAACCCATTAATAGTATGCAAAGACCTTAAACTAACAGTTACAACTCACAATTCAACCAAGTTAGTGGTCCACAAAGACCTTAAACTAGCAGTTTTAAATTACAACTCTGCATCCAGGCGGTTCGCTACGACCTTAAACTAGTAGCTTGAAAACTTTGTACCACAGTTGACAATTATTTCAACCATTTCATATCTCATTGTTGCTTTGTAAATGTTCACTATGTGCTGTCGCTACAAGCAGGTATGACTTGACTCATCTTTTATCTTATTGTGGCAGTTTGAGCAAGAATGGCCATGCATCGGAATCTATCTTCACTTCTAGCCTTGACAGGCTCACATGACGAGCTTACAAGATGATTAAACTCAGAGTTAATAGACTAGGAATCATCCACTGATAGCACTGTGGTGTCCTTAGAAATATTTCCAAACTAGCTTGAACATCTGGTCCAAGCCTTAGATCTAGAGGCTGGAGATGTAACTAAGGACCCTCTCATTGAAATGCCTATAACTATATCCAGGGGGAAATAAAGATGTTAAAACTTAGCTCCCTCCTAGATTCAAAAATGCATAAAGATGTATCCAAGATCCTTTAAGACAACATCTAGGTATTTGCGTGGTCCTATAACGACATGCTGGGCATAGATCCAAGGCTTATACAGCACAACATTATCTTAGACCTGCATATGAAGGTGGTTAAACAAAAGGCTCACAAAATTAAACCAGACATCTCACTGGCCATACGCGATGAAATCACTAAGCTATATCAGGCTGGTTTCATTCGGGTAGTTGATTACTCAGAATGGGTGTCGAACATCGTTGTAGTTTCTAAGAAAATGGGAGGAATACGAATTTGTATAGACTTCTAGGATCTGAACAAAGTAACGATCAAAGATGACTTCCTACTGTCAAGTATTGATCAACTTACTGACACTACGACTAGTCACACTCTACTATCCTTCATGGACGGTTTCTCCGGCTACAATCAAATTCGTATAAACCCAGAGCATTAGTTAAAAACCACTTTCATGATCCCATGGGGTACCTTTTGTTACATTGTGATGTCCTTTGGATTCAAAAACACCAGAGCAACCTACCAAAGAGCCATGACATACATCTTTAGTGACTACATTGTAGAAACACTAAACGACTTTGTGGATGACATAGCGGTCAAATCTAAAGAGGCTGCTGACCATCCCAATGATCTAGGTGTAGTCCTCAAATGCTTCCATATGCATGACTTACACCTCAATCCAAAGAAGTGTATCTTCAAGGTAAAAATCGAATGCATGCTAGGGTTTGTAGTATCAGAGGCTGGAATACGAGTGAACCCTGACAAAGTTAAGGCCATAGGTAATCTAGCAACCCCTACCAACCTTAAAGACTTGTGTGGGTTTCAAGGTAGGATACAATTCATTAGAAGGTTTATAGCAAAGTTGACTGAGAAGTTACACCCCATGCAACACTTACTAAAGAAAAGGGTTAACTTCAAATGGACAACACAATGCCAGCAAGCCTTCGATGACCTAAAGAAAGAGCTTCTACACCTCCCAACTTTGTACCCACCATAGAGGGATAAGCCTTTCTACATCTACCTTGCAACCTCAAACACATCTATCATGGTGATGTTATGCCAAAAAAAGGAGGACGGCTTTGAGACCCCAGTCGATTACTTGAGCCACATATTTATAGCATATGAAGCCAAATATAATGAAGTGGAAGGAATTTCCTCTCTTTAGTATTTGCAGTAAAAAATTGGAGACACTACCTATTCCACAGCCAAGTGAACATCATATGCAAAAGCAATATACTTCAGGTTATCACGAAAAACTTGTATGAAAGTAGCAAGATAGCCTAATGGAAGGAAATAACAGCGAAATTCGATTTACATTATGTAGCTCAATCGTCAACGAAAGGCCAAGTGATAGCCATGTAGCTTGCAACCTCACCCGTTGATGATTGAGCAACCATAGAACCCGAATTCCCTGATGAGCATGTTAGCAGTGTCAATCTTGTACCATCGCATTTCAAGGTAACTTTACATTTCAATGGTGCCTCAACCATGCGAGTTGGCAGTGCTAATACCATCATTACGTTCCCCTTAGGAAACATGCAACCCTTTGCTTACCTTTTCGTGTTCCTTTGTACAAACAACATGGTAGAGTATGAAGGACTCCTTAGGGGCCTCTTAGTAGCCTGAGGGTTAAAAATTCAATACCTAGCAATTCGAGGTGATTCACAACTTGTCATCAATCAAATCACTGAGGTCTATGCTTGCAAAGTTACTCATCTGTAGCCCTATTGAAACCTAGCCAAAAGCTTGCTCAAACAATTTGCCACAACAGATGTCCAACATGTGCCATGCAATGAGAACACAGTAGATGATGCCTTAGCTACGCTAGCATTAAACATGCCGCCACATATGTTTGTGATGCTACCCACTTTGACAATAGAGTGTACGGGCCCTATCACCCAAGAAGTGCATGTGGCCTCCATGAGTGATGCCAACACCCAAGAGTGGTACGCCAACATTAAAGCTTATTTGTGACATGGCGAACCTTCACGTGGTTTGACATCCACCCAAAGGGATGCAAACTAGAAGCGAGCATAGTAGTATGTCCTAGTAGGAGATAATACCTTGTGTAAATGCTCCTTTGATGGAATACTCTTAACTTGCCTTGGTGGGAAGGAGGCACAAAAAATAGTTAGCGAAGTCCATGAAGGACTATGTGGAGGACACATAGGTCCCAGAGCCATGGTAGCTAAGATTAGATGCCTAGGGTATTACTGGCTATGCATGGAATGCGATTGTTTTGCTAAAGTCAAGACGTGTGACACGTGCCAATGTCATGCAAACCTTATACATGTGTCACCTACTGAGTTGCACCCTACGCAGATCACGTGGCCATTTCAGCAATAGGGACTAGATAGCATAGGACCCATAACACCTAAGTCTTCTGTAGGGCATAGCTTCATTATTACTGCCACTGAATACTTCACGAAGTGGGTAGAAGCTATACCCCTTAGGAAGACCACATCTTAGTAGGTTTGCCACTTCATCTTGGATAACATTGTAACTAGGTTTGGTCTTCCCATGACTATTGTGATAGATAATAAGCCACAGTTTAGTAGTATAGAAACCAAAACCTTCTGTAGCAACCTTGGCATTAAGCAATCTTTCTCATCGCCATATTACCCGTAGGGTAATGGTTAGGTAGAAGATACAAAAAAAACCATCATCAACTTGCTCAAAAGAATGCTTAGCAGCAACAAAAGGTGATGGCATGAGCAAATCCTCTATGTGCTCTGGGCCTACCGTACGACGTGTAGGACGGCTATAGGTAAGACCCCCTACAGCCTAGTCAACGGATCTGAAGTAGTTTTGCCTCTTGAATTACAGGTACCATAATTGCGAATTATCCTTTTAAGCATTGTAAATGAGGCACAGAATAGTGATTCAAGGATCATTAATCTCGACTCCATAGAGGAGGAGCGCACACAAATACTTGACCGCATTGAGCAATATCAAGATAGGCAATGGTAGAAGCATAATGCAAACCCACATCAATGAGCTATAAAAAAGGGGGATCTCATTCTCAAGGCTGTCCGTGAACATATGAACAAGTTCTCAACAAACTGGGAAGGTCCATTCATGGTCACAAAAGCCTACGATAAAAGATCTTTAAAACTGGTAGACATGGATGGCAAAGAGTTCGCAAATCCTATGAATCACTTGTATCTTAAGCCATACTACATCTGATGCATGAGCAAGGTAAGCAAATTGTCCACTATGACATAAAACTAGGAAAGATCATATGCTATGATGTAAAACTAGCAAAGATTATCCACTACGATGTAAAATTGGCAAAGATCATTCACTACGATGTAAAATTAGCAAAGATCATCCGCTATGACGTAAAACTAGCAAAGAGAGTCCGTTATGACTATAAACTGGCACAGATAGTCCGCTATGACTATAAACTGGCACAGATAGTCTGCTATGACTATAAACTGGCACAGACTGTCTGCCATGATGTAAAACTGGCAAAGCACGTCCGCTATGACGTAAAACTAGCACAAGCGGTCCACTACGACCTTAAACTGGCCCATCCACCATTCGCTATGACGATGAACTAGCACGACGGTCTACTAGAACCTTAAACTAGCATAGTGATCTGCTAGGACCTTAAACTAGCACACCACGGTCTATTGGGACCTTAAACCAGTACATCTGATGGTCTACCAGGACCTTAAATTGGGTTCGCGGCACAACATGCTCAGCGTGCATCCATGACCCTACAAGCAAGCGAGCATGCATAGTGCCAACATGAGGTGGGATGTTGCAGTTACAGAATGCAGTTCACGATGCCAAGAAAACACTCTCTAGAATATATGCAATGCTACTAGTCCCTGACATCTTACTGATCCTCTGGAGATGTCGTTTGACATCTTGTTGACCTTTCGGAGCTACTACTACCACAGCCAATCAACCCGGCAGTAGCTCCTATGGTCGGTGTCTACTACTGGAGTCCCAGCACTATTGTGGCCGAGCCATAAGGTTGCTACCCTCTAGCCCCTACTCCTATTCAGGCTCAAAAGATGTTCAGTTGTTAGGCTTCTTGCATCACCGCAACTCCTAGCCTCCTTAGTGCTAACTCCTCAACGCTGATGCTGCCAAAATTGCTACTGGCCTTTCTAGTTTGGACGTCGCATGCCTTGGCAATAATGTCCATTGCTCCAGCAGCATTCAAAGCAAGAAAGACCTTTGCCTTCATTTTTCTTGATGGTTGTTTCTTTTGGTTTGCTCTCTGTTGTGCTTGCAGGGTACGTGCTGGAGGGGTGTCAGTCAGAGGTGCATTTTGCCAAGGTGGCAGGACACTACATTGTTCCAAGGTGGTCATCCTGACTAGCTTGGCTACTTGGGAGTGCACATCCTATCCTCCCCCTTAACCCTCTTTACCTCATTTCTTACACCCGCAATTCTCCTTCTCACACCTCTCTTTATGAATTTTCCCGATGCCTGTAAAGCCTTTCCATATGCTCAATCGTAAAGTCCATGACACGCGTAACATAGCTTACCACATGGGAAGCATCTGTAGGTAGGTCAAAGGCCCACACGGATGTAACACAGCTCATCCTGGGGAGGAAACACCTATCCTTCAACAAGGTTGTTTGCAAATGAACATGGAAAAATAGCAAAAGAAAAGTGTAAAAGAGAAAAAGCTCAAAAAAAAGTGCCAAAAAAATGGCACATCAACTGTTTCACAATGACCATCTCTAAGCATTCTGATGAGAGGTGAGAAGCCTGCAAAAGAAAGATGCCCATGTGTATCAACTTTGTCACAAGCACTCCGACGAGAGGCTAGACTATGCTACATCTTTTCCTTCTGAAACTATCCTTGCAGATTCACCCTTTCCCCTTTCCCTACATGACTATCCTAGTACACTCAAGCATAGCTAAGTGACATCTGGATAATTATTGAAGAATGATGTTAGCGTCTTGTCTTTCATGGTGTTTCGTATTCTTTGTCGGTGTCTCTCAGGCCCATCCTATAGACATCGACAAAGAGGGGCCAATGAAATACCATAAAATTTTAGGACCTTCGTGTTTTGGCAAGGTCTGGGAATTTAGGCAAGGGCTTCGACAAGTGTAGCATCATGATCATTGGGCAATAAAGTGTAGACACCGAAGATAGACTATGCAGTCTGGAAAAGTTTCTACTTCCAGGACTGGAAGGCTTGTAGGACTCACCAACCTACCCAAATGGATAGTTGGCCTGGCTGACAGTCTACCTAAAGACCATGCTTGAAGTTGTTGATGGTGTTCAGGATGGACAAAACAGTTCGACAAGTTTTCTAGTAGAGAAGTTTGCTACGCTACGCTACGCTATGCTATGCTGCGCAGTGTAGCAAGCCTTTGAAAAATCAATTAAGCATCTGAATACAAGTTTTGGTAAGATATTTGCGCAAGGCAAAGTTAGAATTTAGCCAACATAGGATGCTAGGCTATGCTACGCTACATAACGTAGCACAGTGTAGCAAGGGCGAAACATGCAAAGACTCCTCTACTAAGTCGTTTTGGTAAAAGGACTACATCTAATAGCATTTTGGCTTTCAAAACTACCCTATCTCAGTTAGCCCTTGAACCACGAGCAAAGTTTTCTTTTGAAACCTTGCAATCTTGATAGAAATGTATGTTACATTGGCTGCTAGGCTATGCTATGCTACGTAGCATAGCAAAGATGCAAATCAATAAAATGCTCTAAAGATTAACCCAGTGTGCGCCAAGGATTTCAACAAATGCTATTGACTCCAACGCAAGTTTCCTGTTCAAAGAAGTGGCTACGCTACATCAATGTGCTAGACAACGTAAGTGATGCAAAGTTGACAGAGGCATCAGGACATCTTGAGCTAGCTCTAAAGCTTGTTAGCAATAACTAAGCTCACCATGATCAGCGACTTTGTTCCACTTTGGCATAGCCCTTAGTCCATCCCCCAAAATTTGTGACTACGCTTGATGCTATTCATAAGGATAGGGAAGATGTAGTCCTAGGATGGAGACTCCATTTTTTCTTGCATTGTTAGCACACTTGATTCCAGCATGTGCAATTTCAACAACATGGTTACAGTGTAGCAAAGTTCGTGATCGGCATAGCACACCCACATGGTACGGGCACGTTAGCATCTTGTGGGGTCCAGGACATGTGGCATCCAGGCCTCATTTTTTGCTTGCTCCTAACCCTATAAATACCCTAGAAAACAACGCTCAAAGGTTTGGCTTTTTTGCGTGGGTATTTTTAGGTTGGCTTTTCTGGTTGGCATTTTTCATCCAAAGAGTTGGCATTCTTGCATTAACAAGAGCAGTTGGCTTATTGGCTTTTGGCATTGGCTGGTTGGTTTTTTTTGCATTGGCATTTTTCACATTAGCAAGAACAATCAGCTTTTGGTGGATTTGGCTTTTAAGTTCACACTCGAGAGCATAGTTGGCATGTTTTGAGCATTCTAGTTACCTTTGAGATTTCTATGCCTCCTAGTGTTACACAACCAATTGTATCCATCTCAACAAAGTAAAGCCGTGATCTTGAGGTGGTGCATTCTCTCACTCTAGTTTGCTTTACATTTTTGTTTATTATCATCATATTTTACATCATTTTCATCTCATTGCGTTTAATAATCATCATATTACATTACAAGCATCGTTTCCAAAGTAAACATCCGTGAAAGGTTAAGTCACACCTATTAAGTCCTTGTTTGATCGACAAGATCATCCAGGGCACCCTGAATCCATTTTCTCCAACACAGCCCTTGCATGGATTTGGGGTTAAACTATTTCACCCAAAGACCTCTTGGTGTTTCAAGCCATCAACGTTTTCTATCGCAACAATTAAGACATGGTTTCTTTTTCATGAAATAGGTAGCGAGTCCACAACATCCACCCATCCACAAACTCTATGGTTTTCCTTGTTCTAGAAATGTGTAGTTCCTTTTTCATTAATAAAAATTTAATGAACTTGTGGCTTTGGTAGTTTCCAAACTTGGAAAGGATGCAATGTTTGAACAAGGCGTGACTTCAAGGGGATTCAGTACTCTTTGTGCCTTTTTGCTTACTTGGGTGTGTGTGTGTTTTCATGAATTTCTTACTATTCTATGTCAACCAATAATAGGAAGTTGAATAAGTCTTTGCATGGTGTGGTTTCCATCACAAAAAAAAAAAAAGAAAAAGAAAAAAATGATGGAAATTTAAAGCACACCTCTTAGAAAAAATAAATAGGCTACATGCAATGGTTATGGGACACATGTTACCCATGCCTGAAGATCCCCTGTAACTAAGGCTTTTCCTCACTTACTTTTCTTTTCTTCTTTAATAAGGAATGATGGTTGTTCTGTGGTAGCACTCTTGTGTCTTAGGGAGGTGGACTAGTCTTAAAATGATGATGTGATGTCACTAAACATGGTTATTTTTGGTCTAGACTAAGGATGGATTTTATTAGGTCATTTAACCACAAAATTCATAAGGGACTTCATGTGACCTTAATTAGGAACTCCATTCCACTCTCTCTCTCATCCATCTATGCTTTCCATGTCTCACCTCACTACCAATTTCATGTTCTTGTTTGATGTCTTGGTTTGATGTGTCAAAATTTTTAGGTAGTTTCTTTGGGTTTTTGTACTTAACTTTTCATAGCCATTAATCATCCATGGGGCACATGGACTCCTTGGTTTGAAGTTATGCAAGGAAAATAAAAGGCATGTGCCTACTTTGGGGAGGACCCACTTGCATATCTTTTGGTTGTGTTAGTTAAGTTCTTTACCCTTAGACATTCTCACAATCAAATCCTTTTGTGTGCCTCATCAATGACATCCAATTGTATGCATCTTCATAATGTTTTTTAGTAAAAACCTCTTTTTATCATTGTGAATTCTTAAAACCCTCTTCAAGCATTTCATTGCATTTGAACTTCTTAGAGTTTAATGGGTCACTTATCAATTTCACCTATTTTTTAACCTTCCTGCTAACACTATTACAGGAATCAATCCACCATAATCACAACCTAGCCAAGTGTAAGAATCAACGAGACAAGGTACTTAGAAGCTATATGTTACACATTGCACACTAATCTATGATTTTGTTGTGAGTGCAGTGGGAAGCACAGACTAGAAGTAGAACTATATTTATTAAAGGATAAGTAGTAGCACCATGTGATAAGGACCCTACATGCTCATTGAATCTTCTTCCTCACTCTTCAGTTGCTAGAGGAGTTGGATGTCAATTTTGTTTAGGGTGTTCACTTCTGTTGTCATGAACACCCAATTTTGTAAACGATTGTGACTCCATACACTTGGGCACTTAGAGTCTATTTATTCCATTTGAGTTAGTTTATATGTCAGTCAATAATCCCATACCTACCCAATATTTTATAAGGAACTTGTTCCTCCTCTTGTTCACTTGAGGATGAGTTTTCATTCAGCTATGAAGGTATGATAAATTGTGTTTTGATGTGCTTCGATATTAGATACGCAATATCGGAGCCTTGATATCAGATATGCAATATCGGAGCCTTGATATCAGATACATGATATTAGAGCCTTGATATCAGATACTTAATATCGAATGCCAAGATGTGATGTTAAATATCCAATATCATGGGGTATATGCCAACCTATAAATATAGTGCTTGGGCACATGGTTTCCATATTAGTTTTTTGCATAGAGTAACAAAGTTCTTATAGTTTAGCTATTTTGGAGTTAGAATATTTCTGAGTGCCCATAGTAGGAGTTTGAGTGTGTACGGATCTTTATTCAAGCACTGATATACCTTAGCATAGTAGTGTGATGGAAATAAAGACAAGCCCTTTTGATAATCATTGTAGGACTGAGAATAGATCAATGTTTTCTTTAATGCATTTAATATTCATGCACTTTACCTTAATGCACTTTAATTAAGCAATTAATTTTTAGTTGTTAATAAACACAAGCATGACCATTTCAAGCATATGCGTAGCACTTGGTAACCTAGAAATGCTTAACATTTGGTAACCTAGCAATGCTATATGCATTCAGGATGTGTCCAGAGAGTGGGAATAGATACTTGTGTTAGGGTAGCTAGGTAGTAGATTAACTAGATATTAAATTACTCTACCTTTTATTCTTGCTCTAGGTGATTAAAATTATAAAAAATAAAATGATAAAAATCATATACCTCAGTTTCACTTAACCATACACTTATACCTCATGAGTGGAACTGAGAAGACAACAATCATCGCAATTAGATTTCACTTCCTTGAACTAGTATACTTAGGAACTTAAGGTTTGCGGTGTTTGACTAGATCATGCATGAATGCTTGTGATTCGTATGGTTGGACATAAGGGTACCCGGCTACTCATTAGAGGCCATGACTATGATGAGCCTTTGCTTACAACTCAAAATATGCTAAATATCATAGAGGCAGTTAGAATTCCAACGAGGCATATGAAAGATAGTTGAATCAAGTAGTTAGATATAAGAAATATCCCGAAGTTTAAAGGGGGATACAACTCAAATCTACAAAACCATTTGTAAGTCTTTCATGATGCCTATGCCTTACAAAACATGGAAAAAGAAAGGTAGAAATTAAAGCTATTCCCTTGGACACTCATCAAAGAAGCTAAAAGTTGGTACTAGTCCTTGGAGCTAAAATCAATCCATAGATGAAGTATGATTCTTGAGCTCTTTCATGGCAAGTATCAGATGTACTCTATAGTGTCCAACTTGAGAAAGCATATCTAATATTGGAAACAAGAAATACATGAAACCTTGGACGTAGCCATGGATAGGCACTATTCTCTTTTGCATTGATGCCCTGGCCATGGTAATTCTTAAAGGGAGTAGCTCCGCTTAGAAATGAGAAGAACTCTTAGGATCTATGCCCAAGAGAGATTATCAAAAATTAGAGCCCATCAGATTCAAAGGCTCATTGAGTAGGTTGTTAAAGAAGAAGGAGAGCTAAGAAAGAGAGAAAGTATAGAGGAGTATAATTGGGATGATTTCATAAAAAAAGAAGAAGTTTGGTTTGATGACAATGAGGAGGAGGCACCACTTGATGAGGTGGTGCAATGAAAGACCTTATCAATTCAAAAATCTATCTTTGAAATTTCAACTAAGGTAGATAAAATGTTGGAATCTTTGGATGAAAATTTTTAAACTGCTTTGAAAATAGTAGAGGCATTTAAAGAGCAAAGTAGTGATCATGATCGCAAAAGAAAGAAGTAAGCTGAACATGCCTACGAAATGGGTAAGGGCAAAGTTACTGTCGTAGAGGAGGTTGTGGAGTCTAAATTAAATGATGATGGTGGATGTGACATTTGCTAATATGAACATCCTAAGGGATATTGCCCTATTGTGTCACACTTGAAAGAATTTGGGGTGTATGCTCTAAATCCTAGATTGGCTAGAAGGCAAACACCCAAAAGGTTGCCTTATCTTGAAGGCAACTCAAGGTAGTTCCACCAATAACAAGCCTATTATCCAAGTGGAGCTCCACCACATTTTTTGAGTAGTATCATTAATGGCAACACCCACAGTCATGGGGGATGCCACCACCAAGGTAGTAGTACCCTTATAGATAGCCTGGTCCATATGGATAATATGTTTAGCAACCCATTTTTCTACATGACTCCTCTAGTAATGCCTTATTGTAGCATCGCTATTACCATCCTAAGTACTATAGAGCTTAATTTTCATCTCCAGGAAGGGAATTCCCATATCCTTATCACCCTCCTCATCCTTCTACACATGTCCCTTTATCTTCAACTCGATTACCACCTACTCCATCAATGTTGGATGAGATTCCAACATAGCCACAACAACGAAATGCTACCAGGGTTGTTAACTTACAACTGACTCCTTAGCTGAGTGGTTCAAAAAATAAATCTCAAAAATAACCATTCTTCTGAACTGATAGTCCTACAAAGCTCTCATAGACTCATGCAACTAATCACCCTGCTTCTTCCTCATCCTTTACATCCACTCTGTTTGAGTCCCCTTCAAACCAAACACCTCCCAAGGTGCATACCATCATGCTAATCAATGCAGTATCTAATTGGATAAAGGTTGGTCACTTTTATAGGAAAATATTTGATCCTAGAAGTTCCCTCATCTACCTACAAATCACTGAGAATGAGTCATGGAAGGCTCTTCTTGATTCAGGTTTTGGTGTTATAGCATCTAAAAATGTCGATGGCTAAAACACCAAGGGGCAGGCACACAGTCCTAACCCCATGTCCACATGAGGGCCTTCTGGAGGTTGAGACGAGGTGCCTTGAATGGTCTTGTTCATTGAATGGGAACTAATGGAATGTGCACGGGAAATGATGCTAAGTGTTCGCATGGTATCAACAGTATTAATGGGGGTGAGTGTAGTCAAGGGTTTTAGTGCAAAACGGAGGTGCCAACATGCTGGGATCGTTGCCCAAGCATGGTTATTTGCTAAAATGATAGAAAATTCAAGTAAAATGTTGAACGATGTAAGTAAAAATGCCAAGAATGCAAAGAAAGAATGAGAGAGAATGGAACACCACCCCAAATGGGGTTGAGCATAGTTAACTCTAGAAGGGGTGAGAAGGTACATAGTGTACAACAAGTGTAGTGGAAAACATAGTCATAGTCTTGGGGGTGTTTGGCCATGAAGACTAACATTCTGCTATGGTGTCTCTACCTACTAGGTTGGTTGCTATAGTGTACAGTGGGCTATAGTGGTGCACTATAGTGAGTTACAGTGGTTCATGACTTTGCCTCTCTCTAGTTTGTTGGAATGTCTTTCTTGGTAATCCAAATGTGCCAATGCTTCAAATTTTTTCCAACCCCAAAAATGTTGAGAGTGGGGGTATTTATAGGGCTAGGTTTAGCATGAAACATGAAGAGACTACCACATAGTAGAGGGAAAGTTGCGACTACGCTGTCCCAACTATGCTCTCTACTAAGGGTAGCAATGTTATGCTCTGCTCTACTCTATCAGACTCTACGAGATTACAAAACTATGACTACGTTACTGACTACATGTTTGTGTGGTAAGAGGACCATAATGTACCTAAAAAAATGCAACTTTGGAGACTATGCTCTAGGACTACGCTCTCCACTATCTTGTGTGGGGTCGAGCATAATTACAATTTGGGGTCAAAAGAGGATACAACAAAAATACATTCTACTAACTATGCTTGTTGGAGGTGTGTTGAAGCTAAGTTGAATGCTGGTGCTATGTTGCAGAGGCCTTTGGAGGCTATTCTAGTTGATTATGCTCAACTACACTTTGGACTAGGGACAAGCATAGTCCAACACTTCGAAAAGTTTTTGCAAAACATTCCTATGTGCTAACTATGCTCTCCACGGGAGGCTAACTATTGGGGTCAAGCATAGTCTTAGCACTTAGAGAAAAATTTGCAGTATTTGGCTTAACCCTTAGAAAAATTTGTAAAACTAGCCTTTGTATCAACTACACTCTACATGAGGCTAACTACACTTTATGGCAGTGGAGAGTGTAGTCCCAATAGTTAGGAAAAATCTGCAGAAAATTATCTTCATGTCGACTATGCTTAACTATGCTCTAGGGTAGTGGAGAGTGTAGTCTCAACACTTAGAAAATTTTTACAAAAAAATTGGTTTTGAGCTAACTACGCTCTCCACTGGGCTAATTATGCTCTAGGATAGTGGAGAGTGTAGTCCCAGCACTTAGAAAAATTTGTAGAAAGTGGCCTTGTACTGACACTAAGACAAATTTGTAATCAAGATGCTGTAGTCCAAATTTGATGGTGTTTCATTGTTGATGTCTGGAGGAGTGGCTTGAGAGACGTCAACAAAGAATGACAAAACACCATAGCAAGCTTGGCACCAACATCGTTCTTCAATACCTAATCAGATGTTGTTGCATCGTGCTTAAGAGTGCTATGGATAGTGATATGTTAGGAGTAAAAGGTGTAGGTAATGTGCTCAGGATAAAAGGGGAGATGAGATGCAAATAGGATGTTATACATGGAAACAAAACAGCTGACAATGACCATGGTACTAGAGTGGCTTGCCTTTGAAAATGTTAACCTCTCATTGGAGTGCTCATGAGAGAGTTAGGGTGGATTTAGGGCTTGATTGGTTGCAAAATTGTAGTGCTTTTAGATTGATTAGGGATGTGATTTTTTTTATTTTTTCTTTTTTTCTTTTACTTTTTGATTGTGGGGCAAACTTTCTTTGAATTTTGCACATTGCTAATTACAAGGTGCTTTTCATTAGGTGGCTTGCATGCCACCAAATGGGCTTTACTTTGATGCTTGCGAAATCGTATCATGTCTGTAGGATAGGTGTTTCCTCCTTAGGATGACTTGTGTTACATCCACTTGGGCTTTGACTAGCCAATAGAGGCTTCCCATGGGACAACTTACGTTATGTCTACCTTGGGTTCTATGGTTTGTGATGCGATATGCTAAGAAGGTGTCATGTGGTCACAGCTCTTAAGCATCAAGGGATTGCAATCTTGGCTATGTAGGGAATGAGAGTATTGGAATGCAGGAGTAGATGTGGGTAGGCTATAATAGGACAAGAAGGAATGTGCACTCTTGAGAGGCTCAGCTAGTCTAGCTATGCACATCTGAGTGCTATGGTGACTTGCTGCTATGATGAGATGTGTCTCTACATGATGACCTGGGGCTCATCCTACAAACACAACTTAGAGAAGACAAGGAAAACATATAACACATAATATAAATAAAATGCTAGGGAATGATGATGATGCAAATTCTCCAAAAGTTGAACTAGTTGTAAGTGTTCTAAAAGATAGTAAAATGCCAAGGGGAAAAAATGCTACAAATGCTCCAAAGGCTGTGCTCGTGACAAGAGCTCAAAAAATCAGCAAAATGATAAGGGGTCATGATGTTGTAAGTGCTCTAAAGGTTTCATTGATAACTAGTGCTCAAAGGAATAACAAAATCATGAGGGGGCCAAAATGCTACAAATGCTTCAAAGGTCGCACTAGTGACCAGAGCTCAAAAAATTAGCAAAATGGTGGGAGGCCATGGTGTTGCAAGTTCTCCAAGGTGGCATTGATGGAAATAGCTCAAAAAAACTAGCAAAATGCCTAGGGGTGATGATGCTGCAAGTGCTTGTAAGGGTACACCCATGTTAAGTGCTCAAAAGAATAACAAAATGGCAGGGGGCCATAATGCTACGAGTGCTTCAAAGAATGCATGAGATAAAAAAACTAGCAAAATGGTAGGGGGCCATGATGCTGCCAGTGCTCCAAGGCCACATCGGTGGCAAGAGCTCTATTTTGGGACTATAGTATCCCCACTCGCATGATGTAGAAAAGAGTGGGGGGGGGGGGNTAGGAGTGGGGATTTAGAGTTATTCTCGCTCGCTCACTTGCAAAATTATGCATGGTTAACTATGAACCTAGTTTAAGATCTTGTTAGAGAATGGCTTTACTAGTTTAAGGTCCCAACTGACCGTGAACCCAATTTAAGGTCCTAGCAGACTGTGACATGCTAGTTTATAGTCCTTTTGAAATATTGTGTGCTAGTTTAGCATCATGGTGGACAAGTTGTGGTAGTTTAATGTCATAGTGGATGTGTTGTGCTAGTTTAGCAATGTAGTGGATAGATAGTATGGTTGTGCTAGTTTAATGTCATAGCAAACGAATGCTATGCTAGTTTAACCTCATAGTGAATGAGCTATTATGCTAGTTTGACATCATGACCCAAGGATGAGCTCTGTGAGTTTAGCATTGTAGTGGACGAATAGTATGCATATGCATATCTTTGTGCTAGTTTAACATCATAGTAGATGTACTATGCCAATTTATCATCATAGTGGACATATGTTATGATGCCAGTTTAGCATCATAGTGGAAATATGTTGTGATGCCAAGTTAGCATCATAGCGGATGAATGCTTACCTTGTTGGATTGATGTGTAGCATTGCACACTAGGCATAATATGACTTTAGGTACGAATGGTTCATTGGATTGGCAAACTCATTTCCATCATGGTCAGCAAGCTTGAATGCTCCATTGTCATAGGCCTTTGTGACTAAAAAAGGCCCTTTCTAGTTGGCTAAGCATTTATCTATAGGTTTGTGAATGGCCTTAAGGACTAGGTATCCTTTCTTGATTGGGCACTGACGTTGGTTGTGACTATGCTTTTGCCATTGCTTTTCTTGGTAGCATTCAATGTGATCAAGTGTCTACATGTGCTCCTCCTCTATTGAGTCAAGGTTTATGGTTCTCAACTCATTTTTCTAAGCTTCATCGATGAAGTTTGAGAGAATTACCTAGAGCAATGAAACTTGCAATTTGAGTGATAAAATGGCTTTAGATCCATAAACAAGGCTATAAGGCATCATACCTATCACTATTCGGTGTGTTGTGCGGTAGGCCTAGTAGACTAGTTGCTTATGCCATTGTCATTTGCTATTTCTTAGCATCTTCTTTAGAAGGTTGACGATGACTTTGTTAGTGGCCTCCACTTGGCCATTTTCCTAAGGGTAGTATGGCAACGAGAAGAAATGTTTAATGCCAAAGTGCTCACAAAAGGTTTTAGTTTCAGCACTGCTAAATTGCAGCCCATTGTCTATTACTGATGAATCGTGATTCATCAGGCTATGATATCGGATCCATGATATTGGGTATGCGATATTGCAGCCCAATAACAATATCAGATACATGATATCGTGACTCCTGCATGAGCCTATAAATACACATGTAGGTGCATGAGAGGGGTAAGTCTTTAAGTTTTAGAAATAGTTAGTTTTAGAAGTTAGATTATTTCTTTTTCTCTCTCAACCTTTTCTCCCAGTGCATTCCTACAGTGTCATGATTGTAATTATATGACATCCTTTATTTGAGTGTGATGTACTTGGGCACGAACATGACCAGAAATAAAGATTGAGATTACTTCATCATTGCAACATTCACTTAGTTTAATTACTTAATTTTGATTATTATTAGATGTGGAGTGAGTACGACTTAATCATGAGCATCTATGTGTGACTACTTAGTATCTCAGTAGCATACTCGGGCCATGTGCTTGGTAATCCTAGTGGTAGTCATGCATGAGGCCTAAGATGTGTATAGATGATTAAGGAATGGATTCTCATTGCACTTAGGCTAGCTTAGATTCTCTCTCCCTATTTCCTCTTAGTATAGCTCTCTCCCTCTCTTTTCTTCTAGCTTAAATAAAGATTATTTTCCAATGTCTCTAGGAGTAGCATAAGTTTAGGAACACATCATACACCTCACTTTAGACTAAACCATATGTGACAAAGTAATTACTATTCCATGTGGGAAGACAGTGAACTGCGATCAATGAGTAACCATCTAGATATCAAAACTAGCCCATTTGCAGAGTTTGACTGGATCGTGCGTGAAACGCTCGTATTCGTATGGTTGAGTGTAGGGGTACCTCACCACTCATCATTGGCATCATTGCCAGGGATGGTGCTAGTTATTTAGATTAGTTAGATCATACAAGATTACTGTAACAAAGTATTCATGATACATCTTTTAAAAAAATAATTAATTTTGATTAAGTTACACAAAAATTCACACACAATGTCTCTCTCACAAGACTATGATAATGCAACAACTAGTAAGGCAATTCATTGGAGAACCAACGAACTATATGATGATGAAGATGAAGTTTGGAGTACTCAATCTGATGTAGGGGTTTTGTATGAACATAAACAAAGACAACATCATCCCAACTCATGAATGCATAACCTACCTAGTGATGATGAACCCCTACTAGCCACTATAAGCCTAACTAAAATACAAGAGGTTGTTTAAATATCCTATAGGCATCACAAGGAAAGTTGTCTACCTAGGCTTGATTTAAAAAACTTTTCCAAGTTTTCAGGAGGTTATGATTTAGATCTAAAACATCATCTACAAGCCTTCCATGATGCCTGTGCATGGAACAACATTGATAATGAATGGAAAAAACTTAAGCTCTTTCCTATAACACTCATTGGCCATGCAAAAGTATGGTACAGGTCCTTAAAACCAAAATCAATATGATGTTGGCCAACAATGGTAGAGCTCTTTAACGAAAGATATCAAACCTATGCGAGAGTGTCAGCCTTGAGGAGACAAATCCAAGAATGGAAACAAGTGCAACATGAACCCTTGGATATGGCCTTAGAAAGATATTATGCATTGTTAAACAACTGCCCANGAAATCAACTCACCTCAAGGAGGTGGAACCATATTTTCCAACACTACAATCATTGGATGAAGTTGAGGCAAAGATCAAGAAGATGATGGAATGGATGCATAAAAAATGTGGAGAATATGCCAACATTACTGGAGGTAGAGTTATGACAAACCAAGAAGTAGGGAAAAATACCCTTAGACAATCAGAAAGAAGGGTTGAAAAAAATAAGAGCTCAACTGCCAATCATATGTATCAATGCAACATTTTCCTGTACGATCATCCCAAGGGCCAATGTCCAATATTAACACATTTATAGGAGCATTGGGAAAGAGTGTTACATCCAAAGATCATATAGAGATATTGTGTTCAATCACAATGGCAACAATCGTAGTCGTGGGGGAGGCCACCCCCAAACTAGTTACACCCTTCATACCATCCGAACCTAAGTGCTTATCAAGTTCAACATCTTGTTTCCCCAACTGGGTCAACATCCTCTATCTCACCACACTATTGTTATTCTTCTCAATACTATCAACATGTATCCTCACCAATAGGACCACCACCTTGGGTACCTTACACTTCTCCTTAATTTCAAAATTCTCATCCTTCACCTCCTTCTACATTGCCACCAAGTTTTCGAGAGGGGTTTGCACCATAGCAGCAACCCATGAATATTACTTGTGCTTCTGCAACAATAGTAGTGGGGAATCTCCTCAACATCAAAGAAGCCCCTTCTTTAGGCATGATCATAAGAGGGGACAACACAATTTTGAGCCCACTATATCCTCCAACTGCACAAGTCCAACACTATGGTGCATCTTCCTCTTCAAACCCAATGCCTCATGTTTCCTTAGTAGGGCCACCACTCAATACTCCAACAACTATGGGGCCCAATGAATATAGCCACATGGGGAGACATGTTGATCCTTGGATATAATATTACAATAAAAAATACCATAGTGGGTCAACTCCTTATAAATTAACCACATCTTATAACTTGCCCCACTATGTCAACTCTAATCAAGTGTGTGAACCCCAATAGCACAAGTATGATCGGGTCCCAATATTTCCAACATGCAAGGATCCCAACCTTCCATTTATTAATTCTAGCCATGCTCAACTATTTAGTTATGGGGAATATCCCCCATTCTAATAACAAGCAAGTTTAATGAATATTTTTTTTCATTTTCTTTAATTTTGAAATTTTTTTTTTCAGTTTTTCACTTTTCAACTTATTTTTTGATCTTTTTGTCTTTTTACCTTGTTATGAGTAATCTCATCTAGGAATAAAACACTCATGTGAACCGATGGTTGAGGTGTTGTTTTATGCTATTAGGTCTCAGGTGACTCATTATGTGAACAGTGAGCCCACAACATCCATCCACCCATTCTATTAATAAGAGGTTCTACCCTAGGTACAATGATATTCCTAATCATTAAAACTTGAAGTAACCTTGTGTTATTATGCCCAGAGTGAAGAATGATGGACCAAGAAGGAATGGCCAGGGTGTGACATCAAGGGGACTTTTAGGATTGTCTTTGGTGGCATCTGTAGGAGTTATTGTGCAGCATTGGTTATACTAAGATCCTTGTAGATCTAACAAAAAATGGGAGTAAGAGTAATTAAAAGGCACTCCAAAAGAAAAAATGAGTGCCACAATGCAAAATCACCCCTCCCTTGAACGAAATGCCAAGTGATCATACACCTTACTATCATGGTGCTCTATGGTTGTCCATCATTGGATGAAGCAATGCGATGTCATTGATCAGAGGAATGAAATTGGTCTTGATTTTGGAGTGACGAGAAAATGACATACTAATCATGCCATAGACGTAGGATTCATTGTGCCTTGAGTTAGTTACCTCATGTCCCAATCTCTGCAATCCCTTCTACCATTTGCCTCACCTTGTTGTTCATGTAATTGTGACTTGTGACTCAGGTAGCAGGGGATTCATATCTTATCGTGGTGATATCTACATGTGTGTGTTTTGTGAGATCAATGTGGATTACATTTAACCCTTCTAGTACCTACAGACATTTTAATGTGTGGTTACACAAGAGCACTATAGGTTGAAACTTGCTTTGGGGAGGACCCACTTGTGTAACCCTCGTAATTTGCACTCGTAACACATCTCCCACTCATCACCTTATATCCTCTAAGTATTACCAATGTTCTTCTTTCCATTATCATCCTTCTGGTTCAAACATTCCTATGAACTAACGCATGTCCTTTTTCCTCCTACTCTTCATGATTTTCATTGATAGATTTTAACCCATTATACTCTTTGTGCCTTTAGGGCTAGTTTTTATTACCCTGGACCCCTTTACATTGATGTACACATCCTCAATTTATACCTTAGAGTTTCAAAAAATTTGTAAATTTTTCAAGTGCCCTATTTTCGATAGAACCCAATATCGGGTTTGATGTGATATCGGGTCCCTACTAGCAGGTATGCGATATCGCGTCCTTAAAATCTATATATATGGATCCCCTACGCACGTCCAGATCATTAGCAACTATTCAAGCAAGGGAAGTTTTTCAAATTTTCTTCTACAACTTGTGATTGTGCATCTCTTGTTTCGATAACCATAACTCGCTGACTAGCACTCCAATTTTCATTCCATCTAAACCTACTTGAACCTAGAGTATTTAGCTTAGTTGTGGGGGAGGGGTACACACTGAATTGTGTATAAATTTTTTAAAATTTTTCATCACCCAAAGGACACTATCAAGGGTAATTAGTTATAAAAAATAATAAACATGTGCCAAAAATAATTTCATCTCGTTATCTATACCAGCAAATTAAACTCTAAAGCCACATAAGCAAAATGGACCAAATATTAAAACCTTTTGGGAACATTTCCATAAAAATTTCTAACTTTAAAATCACATGGAATTAGAAAAAATTCATTAAGGTAGGAAGTAAGGTATAACTTAACTTTGGTAAGCAACCTTACTAATGATTGGACTCGTGTGATTGTAGATAGCCCCAAAGTGTGGACAACAAGGAGGTCCTTCTTAAGGTGAGTCTAAGTGACCTAGGAGAGGTGAAGGACATGTGCTTGTCGAATAACATGCAGAGAAGGAGGAGTAATCATTTAGTATCCATCAAGAAGCCCCTACCACTGTACAATCAGGACAAGCAGAAGGAGGAGCTACTACAGCTCCTGAATAGGGACAACACCTCACATTGCCCTCGGAGTGTGTTCAGGCCATCCGTAAAAGATCCACATATGCTACAATGATCGTGGAATTGAACTTCGTACCTTTCATAGAATTCGCTCTTGAGGCCATTAGGGACCACCTCAAAGGGTCTCCATTATGACCTATCCTCTTTGAAAGTGGTGCTTGGTACTTAGGAGAAACATACCAATTTTGGAACAATAAAAAAGAATGCATTATAGTTGAAATTTTTGGTGTGTCTATTGATTTTTCCATCAAAGCCATTTTGGAAGTGTTAAACCTTTTGAACACAGGGCCAAAGGTTGCTCGTCTATCTATTGGCTTTGATGCTGATGCACGAAGGATTTGGTTAGATAGAGCATACGGTAAGGAAGATAAGATATATGGAGAATTGACATTGAAAGAGAGAATCTACTTTAAAATTAGAACTTATCACATATTTCCCACAAAAGAATTAAATAGAATTTCAACATATGTGGCAAGAGGAAGTGCGATATTGATGGGAAAGGTTGATGCTAACTTGCCTCATTTATATTTCATGGAGATCTTAAGACAGTTTGAAGAACGCAAGACAGGGAAGTTTGCATTGCCCTTCCCTTGTCTCATCAGGAAGTTGTGCAAGCATGTTGGTATTCAGGGATACACTAATGACATCCTTAGAAGAGCCCAAAATGCTTTGTACACTGAGCTACTGAAGTCACCAGCTGCAAGGAAAAGTGTTGGTGAGATGCTAGAGCTAGAACAAGAGCAAGAATAGATGATTGGGGTCCATTTCAAGCATGGGACCTAATCAATAACAAGAAGTAGGGCCAACACAAGGCAATGAGATCAACCACTACCACCACCGCAGGATTACTGACTATCAATGAGCCATCTTAGGGCCATCGCTGAGATGATTAGTTGGGGAAGTTGTGATGATACAAATCTCTTCTACGTCATCGATGATACTGTATAGCCCACTATCTCTATAGATCGTGCATAGGGTGAGGTGTCCATCTAGACAAGAGGAGGGGAGACTTATTGGTTGCAACAGATTTCAGGGAATGCTACATCCTTTTAGGTGTAATTGGAGACTGGTGAAGGGGCCACAATGATGGTCATGCAGCACTAGGATGCAGCGGGAGTCATAGAGGTGGTCATAGACTACATTAAAGAATCATTTAACATCCCTGTTGTGCCATTGGTAGATTTCACAGGAGCATGGGATGCTCAAACTTTGGCTGGTCCCTCAATGACTCTTGTAGAGCATGAGGATGTGTTTGATCAGTTGTTGCAAATAGGACAAGTAATGACGTACTTGTTCGACATCCCACAAGATGTCACAGTAGCACAATCAAACCTCATCTCTACCAAGGCAAAGTTGGTCATGGTAGAAATCAGGGCCAAGCACATAGAAGTGGAGTTAGCAAAACTCCAAGAGAGGCTCATAACCCTGCAAGCCACACAGCAAGACCCCTCTCAATTCATTCCTACAGACTAGTTGGACACCTTCAGGATAGAGCAACTTAACAAATTACTAGCAAAAAATAAAAGAGTGGTAGAGGAAAAAGAGAAGGCTGACTGGGATGCCTCCAAGGCACAAGCGCAAACCTACATGCACACCAAGGCACTCAAGGTCTTACAAGAAGAAAATAAATAACTTTTGCTGATAATCTTCAGTTGACCTTTTTGGAGAAAGAAAAGAACATTCTCAAAGAAAATTTTTAGCGGTTGTGAGAAAAATTGATTAGGGTCAACCAAGAGATGAACCGGTTGGCTAGAGAAAATTGAACCCTCTCAATGGAGGAGGTACGTGCAATTTGTTAGAAGATGGCCATCAAAATAAGTGCATGGTAGAATGAGGCCAAGTGGCATGAAAATTTAAAAAAGAACTTTTGAGACTAGGTGGGAATGTACAAGCAAGTCATTAGGAAGAAGATCCATATGGCCAAGGCCCACATCAATGCTTTCAGTGCTCAACACACTGATTGGTAAGCCATATTGGACACATATGAATTTGCCCATCAAGCAAAACTTAAAAGTTGGGACCTATAGATTCAGGATCTCACAGAGTACATGGAGTTGGCAAATCGGTGGTATGCTAATCTAGCCATGTTGACAACAAGGTGCCTGAGGATAGAGCTCAAGAGGCAAGTAGCTACCACCCATACTAAGTATGAAGTAGAATTTTTAGAACACAAGAAAACATTGCAAAAGCTAGAAGTCACAAATTCTGAATTGGAGGTGGTTAAAGCAAGCTACAAAGGATAAAAATATGTTGCAATGGACTTGGCTTGATGGCTTATAGACTTTCAGGAGTACAGGGATAAAGCCAAAGCCTATGAGGAGGAACGATAGTTGTTTGCAACCTGGTACATCAAAGCAAACAAAATGTTTCCACAACTACCGTGTGCATGGGAGGTTCTGACTCAATCAAACATTGGAGCATCAGCATGGACGACACAAGATCCTTGAACTAAAGAGGAAAAGCTCTGGGCACTACTTCAACATCATCAAATCTCAAAACCAAGAGCACAAGACAAGGGGAAGCAACCCATGGAGGAGCCACTTCCACATGGAACCACATGAGTTGTATCCCAATTTTGTTCTATTGAGTTCTCCACTATAGCATGAATAAATTCCTTGTTAGTCAATAATCTCATACTTATCCACTATGTAATCAATGGGACTTGTTCTCTTTTTGACTTGAGGATGAGTTTTCATTCAGTCGTGGGGGTATGATGAATTGTGATTCATTAGGCTATGATATTAGATCCACGATATTAGGTACGCGATATCACAACCCAATAACAATATCGGATACATGATATCGTGACTCCTGCATGAGCCTATAAATACACATGTAGGCACACGAGAGGAGTAAGTCTTTAAGTTTTAGAAATAGTTAATTTTAGAAGTTAGATTATTTCTTTTTCTCTCTCAACCCTTTCTCCCAATGCATGCTTGCAGTGTGATGATTTTAATTGTATGGCATCCTTTATTCGAGTGTGACATACTTAGACATGCACATGACCAGAAATAAAGATTGAGATTACTTCATCATTGCAGCATTCACTTAGTTTAATTACTTTATTTTGATTGTTATTAAGTGCAGAATGAGTAAGACTTAATGATGAGCATCTACGTGTGACTACTTAGTATCCCAGTAGCATACTCGGGCCATGGGCTTGGTAATCCTAGTGGTAGTCATGCACAAGGCCTAAGATGTGTATGGATGATTAAGGAATGGATGCTCATCGCACTTAGGCTGGCTTAGATTCTCTCTTCCTATCTCCTCTTAGTATAGCTCTCTATCTTCCTTTCCTCCTAGCTTAAATAAAGATTATTTTCCAATGTCTCTAGGAGTAACATTAGTTTAGGAATACATCATACACCTCACTCTAGACTAAACCATATGTGACAAAGTAATTACTAGTCTAGGTGGGAAGATAGGAAACTACGATCAATGAGTAACCATCTAGATATTAAAACTAGCCCATCTACGGAGTTCGATTGGATTGTGCATGAAACGCTTGTATTCGTATGGTTGAGTGTAGGGGTACCTTACCACTCATCAATTAGTATGGTCATGGGTAAGCCAAAATAGGTCACTATGTTATCAAGCATGAATTTGCAAACTTGTTATGATGTTATCTTCCTAAGGGGAATAGCCTCAATCCACTTGGTCAAATACTCAATTGTGGTTATTATGAAGCTATACCCTATGGAGGACATAGGTGTTATGGGTCTAATGATGTCCAAGCCCCAATGTTGGAATGGCCATGTGATTTGTGTTGTGTGTGGTTCAGTTGGTGGCACGTGCATTAAATTACCATGCCCTTGATGAATGTTTCACATTTTGACTTTGGAGACGCAATCGTTGTTCATATAAGGCCAATAATAGCCTAATCATTTGATTTTCATTGCCATTGCTCTAGGTGCTATGTGACCTCTGCACAGTCCGTCGTGAACTTGTTCAATGATTGTTTGTGCTTCGCTATTACTTACACAGGTTAGCAGTATGCCATTGTAGGATCTACGACATAACGTGTTATCACCCACAATGATGTACTGCCATAAATGTTTATGCATTGCATCTTTTTTGGAAATACTTAAGTGTTGCAGAGGCTCACCCTATAGAAGGTACGCCTTAATGTCATCGCACCACTCTCCTACGTGGATTGTGCTTACTATGGCTATGGATGTAATGTCAATGATTTGCATGATAGGCATAGTGTAGTTCACCACTAATGTGGGAAATGCATGGAACATGTCAGGTGCGATGCTCAGGGCTAATGTTGCTAGTGCATCAGCTATGACATTTTCATTTTGGGGAATATGTTGGACATCAGCAATTGCAAATTGTTGAAGCAAGTGCTTCTCCAAGTCATAGTAAGGTTGTAAATGTTGGGCCTTGCAGGCATAAATCTTTGTTAGCTAGTTGATCACTAATTGTAAGTTTCCTTAGATCACTATGCATTGGATCCCTAGGTCATGTGCTTCAAGGATACCTTGGAGGAGACCTTCGTACTCTGCCACATTGTTAGTGCAAGGGAATGCAAAATGATATGTGAAGGATCAGATCTCCCTAGAGGGAAACATGATAATAGTAGCAACGCTATCCCCTTGGGAGGTTGAAGTTTTGTCAAAATTTAGGAGTGCCTCATAGTCATTGGGTACTTGGCTAATGCTGTCAACATGCTCATTTGGGAATTCAGGGTCTATTATGGCTTGATCGTCAATTGGTGAAATTGTAAGTTGTGCGGCTATAGATTGACCTTTTGTCAAGGCTTGTGCAATGTAATGCAGGTGAAACCCCACTATTATTTCTTTCCATTCTGTAATGCAACTACTTTCATAGATGTTTGTTGTGATTGCTCGGAGTACATTATTATTGCAAATGATATTAACTTGACTACAGAAAAGGTAATGCCTCCACTTCTTGAGTGAGAAGACTAAGGCAAGGTAATGCTTTCCCACATCATTGTATTTTGCTTCATGGGCTACTAATGCATGGCTTAGGTAGTAAACAGGGACTTCTATGCCATCATCTCATTTTTGACAAAGTAAAGAGGTGATGGATGTGTCAAAAGTAGCAAGGTAGATGTAAAATGGTTTATCTTCTTGTAAAGTGTGAACCATAGGTAGTTGTGCGAGCTCATGCTTAAGGTTGTCAAATGCTTATTGGCATTGAGTTTTCCAATTAAAGTGGGCTCCTTTCTTGAGTAGATGTTACATCGGCTATAACTTATCAGTTAACTAGGTGATAAACCTATGTATGAATTGCAACCTACCTTGCAACCCTCATAGCTCCTTAAGGTTGGTCAAAGGCACTAAGTTGGTTATGGCCTTAACCTTATTGGAATCTACATGTATTCCTGCTTCAGATACTACAAAACTAAGCATATGGCCCATCTTAATGCCAAAAATACACTTCTTGGGGTTCAACCTAAGCTCATGTTTTAGGTAGCATTTAAGCACTAGGTCTAGATCATTTGCATGATTATGAGCCACTATGGACTTAATTGCAATGTCATTGACATAGTTGTTGGACAAACTTAGCATGTAATCACTAAAGATGTATGTCATTACAAGTTGATACATTGCTCTTGCATTCTTGAGTTCAAAAGGCATTTTGATATAACAAAATGTACCCCATGGGGTCATGAAGGTCATGCAGAGTTGGTGCTTAGGGTTGATCCTAATCTAGTTGTAGCCCAAAAAGCCATCTATAAAGGTTAACAAGGCATGTCTAGTCATAGTCTCGATTAGTTGATTAATATTGGGCAATGAGAAGTCGTCTTTGATGGTTGCCTTCTTTAGGTCCTGAAAGTCTATGCAAATGTGTATAATTTTATTTTTCTTGGGCACAACTATGATGTTGGAGACCTAGTCTACATAGTCAATAGCCTAGATGAAACCAGCTTTGTAAATCTTGGTGATCTAATCACTACCAATGCCACCTCAGGCCTAACCTTACGTACTTTTTGTTTGACTGGTTTAATGCAAGGATCAAGAATGATATTATGCTAGACTAGCCAAGGGCTTAGGCCTAGCATGTCCTCATATGACCATGCAAAGGCCTTAATGTTATTGTTTAGCACCTTAGCAATGTCTTGGGCATACTGGGGCTTTAGCAAGGAGCTCAGTTTTAATGTTTTCACCTTGCCATTAGTAGTAGCCTAGGGATCTCAACAAGGGGATCCTCTATGAAATCCCTTGGCTCTATAGATGCTATGTATTTAGCATAGGTTGTAGGCTCAAGGTCTAGGCAATGAGGGTCAATGCATTACTTGATGTCACCCTGAGACCCCATGAGGACCAAAGGTAAGAAGATCTACTCTTGCATAGCCATGTTGTGTTCCTACAAAATGAACTAGAAAAATGTCAAGCGTCACTTGTCTTAACAAAGCAAATATGTGCAAACAATGAAGAGAAAGTAATGTGATGAAATTTACCTAAGTATGCATATAGGCTGTTGAGGAAGGTGAACATGTTTGATGTCAGTTTTAGGCCTCGGCAGGTTGTGTGTGCTAGTTTTAGGTCTTAGCAAATCGTGAGAGTGCTAGTTTTAGGTCTTAGTAGACCATATTCTTGCCAATCATGTCATTTTGGGAAAGGTTGGCCATGCTTGGGAAGTGGAATTGGCTTAGGCATAGGCAAGGCAATGAAAAAATTGAAATTTTGGCTAAGTGTAGGTGACTATGCTTTCACCCAACTATGCTTTCCACTGGGCATTCACTATAGAGCGTAGTCCTAGGTTGGTAAGTGATTAACTGATCCCAGGGGATATATAGGTGCATTTTACCATGGGTAAGTTATCATTTTTCTACTTTTCAATCATGACATCTAGAGTGTAGTCTTGCCACTGCTTATTTGCGTGTTGCCAGTGGAGATTGTAGTTGGAACAATGATGCATTAGAGTGGACTTCTACACCTAGGATTGACAAACATAAATAAGGGGGAATAAGCATTGGGCTACTTTCCACAAGAATACATGGAGGAGAGGAGGCTGTTGATGTTAGCCAGGTACCTTGACTACACTCTCCCCTTTCATTTTTTTGTTGGCATAGGTTTGGGAGCATAGGATTTGTGTTGTGCCCTACAAAGGTAGTGCCCATCATCACTATGCATTGTTTCAGCTATGGTGGTGGCAAGGAAGACATGCATGATTATAGGTAGGGTTTTGGATGATGGTTCTTTCTACTGGGTTATGGATTTCTTTACATGTGGGCCATGCGTTTCTCTCTATGGGGGCTATTTGGGGGGGGGGGGGGGGGGTAGGCTGTATTTCGTAGCATAGTGATGATGGGAATGGCTATCGTTGTGCAATGTAGGGTGATCCTAGGGGCCACATATGGGGTTGTAGGGCCATTGCAGGATTTTAGGTGTTTGTTGGTAGTAGAAGGGGTTTTCATGGTGCATGCCTAGAGGTGCAAGGATTCTAGTGATGGCTAGGGACGTGAAGGTAGGCCAAGGAGTAGTCTGTTGTAGGGACGAGGGACACGATGGGAGTTTGTTTTGCATTATTTTATTTTTTAATGAATTTTTCCATTTTTGTAATGGGGTGGAGGCTAGGCATGTTACTAGGGTCATGGGATTATTGCACCCCATAGTGTGGCTGTAAGGACTGAAGGGGTGATTACACTGCACAATGTGGTTTCGAGGGGCGATGAGGATGGCCAATGTCAAGGCATGTTTTTTGCTTTATTTTTTGAAAGTTTTTTTGAGTGGTGGTGGTTGTGGAGGAAGAGGGGGCAAGGCATGGTAGGGCACATGCATGGTGTGTGGCGGGGTAGTGGGCATAGGATGCATAAGGCACAGTGGGTGTGGTGCATGACATCATGGCAAGGTGTGATGCACAGAGGGTAGTGGGGTGGTGATTAGGACTATGTTCACTATAGCCAAGATTATGCTTCCCATGCTTTGCAAGTGTAGTTGACATCAAGTATTTGATGAAATGTGTCTACTCCAAAAGTTCATTTTTTGGGGACTATGCTTTGTAGGGAGTGTAGTTGGAAGTTAGAAAAATTCATAGTCTAAGACTACGCTCTCTACTGAGGTAGCCTAGAGTTAGAAAAATTTTGTGATTTCCCAGACTACGCTCTCCACTAAGGTAGTCTAGAGTTAGAAAAAATCTTGTAAAAATTTTGTAAATTGTGCATAATGCTAAACTTGTAAAATGTAATGATAATAAACCTACAAAATGTAATGATTCTAAACCTGAAGAATATAATGATGCTAAACCTACAAAAACATGCTGTACCCTAGTGATCACTAGGTGCATCAAATGGATTGGTTAATGTCCTATACCTGTAGGGCCCTAGATGGCATTGCCAAAATTAAAAATTTTTGCTAGCTCATGTTATATTGTGTGAATTTTGCTAACTTATTTTAGTGGTTTCATGCCAACATTTACATCTAAGTTTGTATACTAACACTTTGCTTGTTACTTGGTGACTATAGGGTGTTGCTAAAGCCTATCTTGATTATTGTGGAGCTCATGGGCATCTTATGCTGCATAAGCAAACCAATACCCAACACTCTTGCACTAGATATGTAGGTGGGTCATTAGGTAGTGTGGTTTCGGACAAGGGCTCATGAGTTCTTGGAGTATCTGTTGTAGTAGTTTAGTGTGATCATGTGATCACACTTAGTGATGGAGGCTACTAGCACCATCATTGAGATGTTGCTACCCGGGGCTAATCGGGACATCTTGAGGTTTATGTTAGATGAGCCTATTGCTAGCAATGATGGGGCAGGTGGATTAGGTAAGGATCTTAGGAGTGCTTAGTGCCTATGCAAGATATGGCACATGATGGATTTTGGTTGCTACAAGAAGAGCAACACCCTTTTCGTTGCATTGCAAGTGCATACCCTGTTCTAGAACCCACTTGGAACTGTCTACTACACTAGAGGGTAAGTGGTTTTATGGCTTTCATAGTGTTTTTTTGCTACTTTCTTATGTCCAATTGCTAATAGCTCATGATTAACACAAGGTTTAGAGTTGATGAGGTAGGCCTACATGATGAGGCAAATGATCTAACCTTAACTCACACTACCCTGGAGGTGTTCTCATCTAGCTAGAATGTTTAAGAAGTTGCGATCGAGCAGGTGGGGTCCAATCTAGAGGCCTACCCCACTCGATACCCAAAGGCATATGAGTGATGTAGGACTCATGGTTGGTTGGATGAAGAGTGGACCACCAGCAAGCTTAACACTAAGGAGATACTTGTAGTGCCACCTCTGTCTTGCACCCCATTTGTGCCACATATGCATCTATGTTTTGGTTTATGTAGTTACTTGTGTATGCTTTTTAGTTTGCTTTTTCATGATGCTTACGTTGTTTTTCCTTTGTTGTAGTAATGGTTGCCTCAAGTGAGGTGATGGTGATCACCACGGGCTATAGAGAGGCCACCCTCATCATGAAGTATGGTGATGTGGAAGGTGTGCAGCATTAGCTGTGCCATAAAGCCTCAATCGCACTAACTACGTGACTCATGCATGCAGGGTTGATGGACCAATTTTTGGCCCTTAGCCTGAGTATCTCGATGGTTGAAATGGTTACCATCATTGACTCCTTCAGTAGCAACATTAGGTATTTTGTCATCTAAGTGTGTAGTGTTATCGTAGTGCTTGACCTTAGTGAGGCCTTCTTTGTTAACCTCTTTGGACTTTCCACTAATGGCCTGATGATTGTCAATAAGGCTAGTAGGGAGGTGGACTGTAGAGGGAAGATTGAGGACTAGTTGGGGGTCACCTGATCTCATAAGGGCATATCGATAAAGGATGTGCTTATGCCTAGGGTATGGGAGTTCTACCCTCTATTCCTCCCACGTGCCTTTGCAAAGTTGCTTTCCTAGGGAAAGATCCTTGGGGTGGAGTAGGCATAGGTGATGAAAGAGGTGCTATTGGAGGGAATGAGGTGCAACTAGGCTTCCTATATAGCTACTATCTTGCATGTGGAGATCTCTAGGCTACGGTTTAACCTCTAGGTAAGGTCCCATGTCCACTTCATGTTCTTCACAGGATACCTACGAAGGTTCATAGAGCTTTTAGTTGTACACGAAAATGGGTGATTGGTTGTGCAGGATTGTAAATATCTCTCCAAGCCATGGATTAAGTACATGTTCACAACCACATGCATGTAGGACTCCCCAGAGGGGATCAATGAGTCATTATCTATAACGACTAAGGGTCCCATGGGGCAGTTACATAATTCATGTGATAGCATGGGTGAGGGTCCTCTAGTTGGCATTGGGAACATGTGTTAAATAGATCGATATATTGTAGAGATAGTGGGAGCCTCTAGGGTCAAGATTAAGAGGCCACGTCTTGAGGAGGAGGCTACCCTTGAGGCTGGGAGGTGAAGCAACAACAAGAGGATTCATATTAAGCTTCAAGGCTTGCAAGCAGAGGTTGAAGGTTAGTATTTGTAAATTTCTTAGATGCATTACTTGTATTTTTATGTATACTTATGTTTTTATATTTTTATGTTATACTATCGGCTAGCTAATGACATGCATATGTGTACTAATGTGCTATGTATGGACATGTGTTAATTGTAGAGACAAGAGAGAGGGTTGCCAGATCCATGGATGAGGCAGTAGTAGAAGAAGTGCCTTCTTCAGTTGAGGAGGAGGATGCCTAAGAAGATGATCCTCATGAGGTAGTAGAGGTCATCTAGCACTTGGAGGAGGAGGGGTTGCTCCACCCCAATGGGGGTGATTTTAATAGCCTATTCGATGGTGTGTAGCTAGGTGAGGCCTTTGCACTTACGCCTAAGGGCTTACTAGGTAACTAATTTGCATTGCCATTTGTTATTGCCTATTTAATTTATCATCTTTAGCTATTTGGTTGTATGCTAATTGCATCATTATGTCATAGCCTCAAAAGTTCCTACCAGCGGTCCTACATCTACCTACTGCATGGAGCCATGGGTAGACATGCCTGATAAATTCACCTTCATGGAAGGTATTGTTATGGACATGGTGAACTACTTGTAGTAGGTAGATCTTGAGCTTAGTATGTGTGATTTTGTTTTGCTATGTTGCTCTATTACTTACATGCTTAGTTGTTAGCTAAGATTGATTGCTTGTTGCATGGCTATAGGTCCTAAGCTTCGGTGGGATCCAAGCAAGGTGGCCAAGGTGGATGCCCTCCCTAACCTCCTTCCTAAGATTGATCAAGTGTCTCATCACATGTATGAGGCATTGAACAAGTGCATGCTTTCCTATGTGAAAGCATTATGGGTCTACAGGCACTTGAATGAGCACATGTGGAAACATGTGCATGAGTTGCAGGAGAGAGTGGCTAGCTAGGATACGAGGACCAATGATCTTCAATTTTCATATGATTTCTTGGTGGCTAGAGCATAGGGAGATAGCACCGAGTGTACCTTTGAGATAGAGTATGTCTACTTTGGATAGCTCTTAGAGGCAAGAATGATGCCACCAGAGAGTTAATTGAGCAGTAGCTGTAGATAGATTTGCTTGCCTAGAAGAATCAAGATTGGAGAAATTATAGCACAAAGATTTAAAGATTGGGGCAGACTTAGAAGAACCACAAGTACCAATATAAGTGCAAGCATGACATGTACCTATGATGGTACAAGGAGGAGTCTATTGAATGCTGCCACCTTGAAATATTTCTTAAGGCGATTGGTGGGAGGTAGGTGTATGAGTTTTTTGTACAACATACAGTGGTGAGCGACTCTCTTGAGAGGGAGATTATCACCCCTTTAGGAGAGGCTTCTTATACTAGTTTCTTGATTGACTTAACTACATGGACCTTTGTGGAAAAAGGTAAGACCCTTGCAGGGATTGAGTTTGGCCAGGAGGACTAGACATAACGTTTTGAGGTTGAGATCCTATGATGCTTAGAGGCTAACCTTGGAAAGTTACCTCTAGAAGCCACTGATGTGGGACCCTCTCAAGTTAGTTTGTTTTATGCTTTTATGTTTTTTTGTTAAGTTAGCTTGTATCATGCAAGTTTGCTTACTAATGGTGCCTATTTGCTATGGTTATTGTGGTAGGTACCAAGAGATACTATAGTCCTCAGTGACATAGTGGAGGATGAAGAAGCTTCACCCCCACCTAGCATCGTTAGTTAAGCATGACCTAATGTACACCCACTATTGGGCTTTTTTGCTATTTTTGCTATGGTCTACCATATGACGGTGCTCATGTTATGTATTGCTATTTATATGTGATGAAGTGTTCAATCGATACATCGACTGAACCACATTAACGAAGCTGCGTTGACGCGGCCACGGTGACATGACCTTGTCGACGTATCCATCCATGCATTAATGTGACCCCATTAATGTAGAGTCTATTTCTCACTATAAATATGCGTGCAATCGCAGCATTTATGACATCTTTTTGAGTAGTTGTAGTTAAACTCTTGTAGTTTGTTCTCGTAAGAGTTAGAATATTTTCCAAGTGCTCGCAGTAGGTGTGAGAAAGATGTACGACTCTTTATTCGAGCGGTAATGTACTTAAGCCCATTGGTGTGATCAGCAATAAAGATGAGCTTTTTGAGCATTCTTTGCAGCATTTGGATTTAATCACTTAAGCATTTAATAGGTTAACATTTCAATGCTTTAATAATTTTGAAAGCTTTTATTGTTATCACCTTACTGTTATTGTTGTTTCATATTTTATGAGAACCGTAGGCATGAACATCTTAAACATATATCAAACACTTGGTAACCCCATGATGCTCAATGTCTGGTAACCCAGTAGTGGTTACAGTATGCTCAGGATGTGCACGGAAGATGGGATCGGCTACTTATTCTAGGAAAAGTTAAGCGATAGAGTAGAACAATTATAATTTACACAACTTTCCATTTCCTATGATTAAAGAATTAGACTTTAGAAGATAAAAAAGAAAAACCAATAAAAATCATTTGCCTCAATCTGACTTAACCATCTCTTAGAATATCACAAGTGAGGTTGGGAAGACAATGACCATTCTAACTAAGGTTTTGCTAGCTAGAGTTTCATGTATGCAAGTGCTTGTAGTTTACAGAATTTGATCGAGTCATGTGTGAATGCCCATGATTCATATGGTTGGATGTAGGGGTACCTTGTCACTCATCATTGGTGTCATTGTTGGGGACTGTTAGTCTTACATCCGCTAGCTAGTCTTAGCAAGCCTTCACTTCGTTGGAACGGATCCAAGATAGTGAAATCTATGCACACTATGTGGTTTTAGTAAAAGAATGAGGCACACGAGTTTAGTTGTCAGCTAACATCAAAAATTTCTTCTTCTCACAAGCGAGATGAATCTAACCCACTAGTGCCATAGGAGTGTTGGGTGGTATATGCACATCCAGATGAGTATATCCTCAACTTCATCTTTATCATACATTAGGATGAGCACTTGTGATGGAAAGACATGGAGGGCAACATCATATTACCTCTTGATCAGTCGGTTCCTAGAATGCTACTTCAAAATCTTACCAGACTGAGCTTTCAGGACCACAGTGTGGAATACATCATGGAGGATCATGACTACCGAGATTATTGTCCAATTGAGGCATAATGTGCATGGGATTAGAAATAAGTGGAACACCATGAAAACATAAGGAAAAATAGTTCAGTAACCCTTTGTTCTTGGAGGACCCACATGATGATGAGGAACCTATTTTTCACAATTCCCATTCGGCCAAACCTCCTCTGATGCATTAGATCATGTAGTCCATCATTCAAAGTAAGAAATCAATCGATCGAGAGCCCTAGGATGATGGGGGATTGTGCAAGAAAGATTGTGGCAAAGGAAAAGGTGGACATGAAGATTAGGGTCATCAGTAGAGCAAAGGAGGAGATTGACACCAGGGCAGTGATAGTTCTCCTCCCTCTTCTCCATCTTATCGTTCCACCTTGTCTTCACCAAGTTTTGACTCCAATCACAACCCTAGTAAGAAGGATTGGGGTGATGACGATGGAAGAGACTGACGAGATCGCAAGGATTGACAAGGACGACATGAGGAAAAGTGTGACCAATCATGCAAGTCTCATTGTCAAGAAAGGAGAGGTAGTTGAAATCATCACAGATGTCATGGCCATCAACAAGACTATGACTTAGATGAACCACTGTTGGCTAAAAGAATTCTTAACATAGCCGAGGCGGTTCAAATACCCAGTAGGGACTTGAAAGATAGTCGGATCAAGCACCTTGACATAAACAATATCCTCAAATTTGAAGGGGGATGTAATTATGATCCATAGACTCACTTGCAAGCATTCCATGATGCTTGCATCCTATAGAACATAGATAATGATTGCCAAAAACTCAAGTTTTTTCCCTGAACATTCATCAAGGAAGTAGAAAGTTCGTACCAGTCTTTGGAACCAAAATCAATATGATGATGGAGCACGATGCTGGAAATTTTCAATAATAAGTACCAAACCTACTCCAGAGTGGCTAATCTAAGATGACAAGGATGTAGCCATGGGTAAATATCACTCATTGTTACATTGATGCCCTAGTCATGGTTACTCTCAATGAGAACAACTCTACCATATCATAGATGGGCTTTGCTTTGAAACAAGAAAGATCCTAGGCATTTATGCTCAGGGATGGCTATCTAAATTGAGGGTCCATCAACTATAGCATCTCATTGAGCAGGTGACTAAAGAAGGGGGGAAATTAAGGAAAAAAAAGAGTGTAGAAGAGTATAATCGGGACCCCTCCATCTGAAAGAGGGAAGTTCAATTTTGTGAAGAGGAGGAAGCATCACCACTGGATGCAACGGTGAATCAAAAGACCTTGCTCATATAAAAATTTACCTCTGAAATTTTGGCCAAGGTTAACAAGATGTAGGATTTTTTAGATGAAAGGTTCCAAAGTATCCTAAAAATCATAGAGGAATCCAAAGAGTGAAGTAATGAGTGAAATTGGCAAAGGAGAAGAGAAGCTGAACGTGCCTATCATAAAGGTAAGGGTAAAGTTGCTGCTGTAGAATGGGTTGTAGACTCTAACACAAAAGAGGATGACAGATGTGACATATGTTAGTGCAAATATCCTAAGGGGTGTTGCCTAGTGGTGTCACATCTACAAAATTCTGGGGTGTATGCGTTGAATCCTCATTTAGCAAAAAGAAAAACACCCTGAAGATTGCCTTATTCACAAGGCAATCCCAAGCAGTTCCACCAACAACGAGGATATTATCCAAGTGGAGAACCACCGCAACCCTATGAGTATTATCATCAATGGCAACATACACAATCGTGGGGGATGCCACCTCGAAGGTAGCAGTACCCTTAACGGTAGCTAGATCCTTACGGGTACTACATTCAGCAACCAGTCTCCCTACAGGACTCTTCTAGTCATGCACCATTTCAAACTCATTACCACCCCTTGGAATACTTTTAAACATAATCTCCATCACCTAGTGGGAAGAATCCACATCTATACTATCCTCTGTCACCTTCTTTTGCCATACCTGCTCATCAGCTTCCCACTCAACTACCTTTTGTTCCACTTATGCAGGGAGAGATACCATCACAACCACAACAATGTAATGCCATGAGGGCTATCAACTTACAATTGGCTTCTCATCCAAGTGGACTGGAAAAAAAACCATGGAAATGCCCTTTAGTTTGGCCTAATAACCCAAACATACCCTCACATTCAACTGTGGCCAGTGCCTTTGAACCTCTAATCACCTCCACCATTCAACCCTTCAAGCAACCTTCTAGCCAAGCACACTCCATAGTACAAACTGTCATGCTAACACATGCTGTGATGGACCGAATAAAGGCAGGTCATCTTCCTCAGAAATTGACTAATCTAAGGAGTCCCCTCATATACCTTCAAGTAGCAGGCCATGCGAAGCTCTCTTGGATTTGAAGTTAGGTGTTAATTTGATTTCACATGACATGTACAAGACTTAGAACCTACCCCCAATGAAGAAAAGCAACATTCAACTCGAGTTGGCTGACCAATCCATAACTGTTCCCTTGGGATTGATAGAAGATATTGTAACCACCATTTGTGGGTGTACCTATCCTACTGACTTCTTGGTCATTCGTGTTGATAATTGCAAGGGGAATTTTCCAATCATAATGGGGAGAGCCTTGCTTAGTGTTGTGGATGCATGATTGGGACTCCAAGATCTTTCCCTTGAAATTTTAAAAGAAAATCCCTTCAGGAAGATCGAGAAGAAGCACGTTACATGCATTTCATATAGTGACTCAGGGTGCAACTGTGTGTAGCAACTTTTGTCCGCTAAGTAGACATCCATTCTAGCTTACAATCGGTGTGCAAAAGAATCACAAGTTTAAAGATGCTTGTATGTAGTAGCCATGAATCAAGATGGCACCCAGTGGTTGACCGTTGACTTTGATAGCAGCACTTTATGCATGGAACCATCTGAGGGCCTTGTATGTGCCTATATGGAAAGCATGGATGAATTGGAAAAGGTTCATCAACAAGTCTCTGCTGTTGATAATAATAATGACTTGGGAAAGCTACAGATCCTTAAAAGCTTTAGACAGAAGCCCTTGGAATTGAAAACCTTACAAGCCAATTTGGAATATGTATTCTTGTAAAATGGAAAGCTGGTAATAATCAATGCCACTCTTGCTCTTGAGAAAAAGAAGATATTGCTGAAAATGGTAAACCAATGGATGGCTACTTTTGCATGGTCATATCATGAATTGACAGGAGTTGACCCTAGGGTATGCCAACATCAGATCTATATTGAATCCTCCATCAAGCCATGATGACAACCACAAAGAAAGTTGAACCCCAAACTAAAGTAAGTTGTTGTTGGCACATTTGGCCATTTCATGGAACAGTTGGACTATCATACCTAAAATTGTAATAACCAGTGTTTAAGAATTTGAAAGTAAAACATATAGCTTAAAAGTTGGTTGAAGAATGTTTGGGAGTTATTCTCTACTAAATAAAATGCTATTGAGGCCTTATTGGAATATGAAAATAAAGTGCCAAATTATCTCTTTAGCAAACAAGAGTTATATTATTCACATTATTCACCCGAGCGAGTAGGAAGTAAGCGACTGATTTCTTTGTATAAGACTGAGGGGTTTGAGTAATATGGTAGTAAAATGTAGGATGAATTCATTCATAGAATAGGTGATTTCAGAGCAAATGGACCTAACTTGAATTCAAAGCAGAAAGAAACGATCGTCAATAAAATACTTAGCGTTGCTGAGTCTCGGAATAAGACTAATACGGAAAATGACAGTTCTGCCACTGACCATTCTAATTCCATTTCTAATTCCGTCTGGCTTCACCAGCAAACTACATAAAAACGAAAGCAAAATCCAATGTTGTTTCTCAATAGATTTCAAGAACGCAGATTTCAAGAAACCCATTCTAAAGCCGAAGTTTCTTGCTGAAATTTATTTTTAATGGCAAATAGACTACAATGAGTATCGCAAAAAATTTGTATTCCGGAAATCCATAGAGAAGGGCATGTGTATGGTTTTGAGGTGTTGCCGTCAGAGCCACTGTTTGTAAATTTGGGGCTGCGGTGGCCAAAAAAAATGAAGAACATCAGTTGTAGCAAAATCCAATATTTCCTTCCGCCTGAAACCAGATTCACGCTCTTGTCTTTCTACAACAATTTACGGCAACAAGACTGTTCTATCAGCGCACTAAGTGGGTAGGTTAAACCGACGCATTTACAAGAGACACCTGCACAACACGTGGGGCCACATATACGGCATAATGGCCAATGGCGGATGCATCGGTTTCTTCTTCGTTTGCGGCCCTTTCAAGTAGCACAACTTCTGCCACGTGGAGGCACCCACATGGATCTTGGATCAGCGCGCAGGAGCCAATCTGATGAGGCCAATGCACACTATCCCAGAAATGATGAATCTCTTCACCTTGTTTTTTCTTAAAATGGTGATCATGAGCATCAGTAACCACTAGAAAGGCCCGCGTTATCGATCCGTTCTTGTCTGCTGCTTTCTTGGATATTTTCATAACAGACATATTTTCTATACGACAAGCAAGAAATTCAGATTCGAGTTACAGAAAAAAAAAAGGAGAGAGGCTAGGGTCGGTGTTGTATGTTAAACTCCGGTAGTGTGGCCGTGTCCAAAAATCCGCAATTGCAGGAGTTAGCACCAGAACGGTGGGTTAGAGTACGTGGTAGTTTTTACCGATTTTGTGCAAAGGTAAAAAAAAAAAATGAACCAGCTGATTACCAGGGAAGACGAAGAAGATTATTTTTAGCCATTAACTCTGCCGCTTTCACTCACATTTGCACCAAGGTGTATGTAAAATTATCTTATTACTACCACTCATGTATAACTTTGCGAAAGCATCGGTGGTTTAAATATCAAACAAATTAATCAATATATATATATATATATATTATAACCATTAAAATACCTATAGTGTGAAGCCTTGGTTTAAAAACT
>MNCI01026967.1:0-34361 GCA_015680685.1 Gnetum montanum
TAGAACCATGAGAAGCCATCAAAGACACCTATCATTAGACTTGAATAACCTATCAAAGCCCAACTTCACTCTACTCTAGTAGAGACACACAATGGGGAGGCTACTAACTCAAGATACAAGTGATACTCTAGGCCAAGGGATCCTACTAGGTCCTACAAGGAAACTCACAAGAGTCATGAAAGGGTAACTAGCTAGTGCCATTCTCCTACTACCTCCTTTGCTTTATGATGGTCATTAGAGGACAATGATAGGAGATAACACAAGTACTAAGATTTTGATGGGGAAGAGAGAAGAGCTCATGGTCATCATGATTGATACTCAAGATATTCAGATTCAAAAATGAGGAGGATGAAAGAAGGAGATACAAAGAGAGAAGAGAGGATCAAGAGAGGCATGAGCATAGAAGGGTTCATCACTACCATAGAGTTCATAAACCTGATCATGATGGAAAAATCCTTATGAAAACTTTAAACATGATCAACATTTAGGAAGTAATCTACATACAAACCAGGCACATGAGAGACAATTGCATTAAATGGCTAGATATGAATAACATGGTTAGATTTGAAAGAGGTTACAATGTTGATCCTCAACATCACCTTCAAGCATTCCATGATGCTTGTGCCCTTCAAAACATAGAAATTGATTGGTAGAAATTGAAGCTATTTCCTAAAACACTTGTGAAGGAAGAAAAAAGCTAGTACAGGTCACTAAAATCTAAATCCATCATACGTTGGAGTACCATGGTTGAAATTTTGAATGAAAAATATCAAACATATTCATGACTGTCACACCAAAGGAAGAAATCCAAAACTAGAAATAAGGGACTCATGAGACCCTTTATGTAGAAATTAGTAGATTTTGTTCACTATTACATGGATGCCTATTCCATGGATTTCAATCAAAGAAAAAGCTAAGGCACATCATAGATGGGTTGAGAAGTAAATCAAGGGAGACCCTTGGGGTTTATGCCTAAGAGAGACTATCAAAATTAACCATCCATCAGATTCAAAGACTCATTGATCAAGTTGCAAAAGAAGAAGGAGAACTCAAAAAAAGGGAATCAACTAAAGAATTCAATAGGGATCCATTAATCTAGAAAAGAGATGCATAGGTATGCAATACCCAAGTAGATGAAACCTTAGACTAGGTCATCAGGAAAGAGACACTACTGATTTAGAAATCTATTGTTGATGTAGTAGCATAGGTAGTGAAAATGTGGAATTCAGTGGATGAATGATGTACAACAACAATCAAGATTATGGATGAGAAAGAAAAACTAGAAGTCAAAAAAGGTAGAGACAAAAAGAAGAAGAAAGAACTTGGACAAAATGGCAAAGTTGCTTTAGTAGCTAGGTACTCAGACACTAGCTTCATAGATGATAAAGGTTGCACCATGTGCCAGTATGAACATCCTAAGGGATGTTATCCATTCATGATACATCTGTAGGAAATGGGGCACATGCACTTAAATCATGATTTTTTGAAAAGAAAATTCCCAAATAGTTACCTTATCCTCAAGGTAACGAAAGATGAAAACCTCAACCAATGTACCATCCTAGTGGAGCCTTGCCATAGCTACAGGAGCACTAACATTAGCAATGCTAGCAAGCACAACCATGGGCCATGCCATCATTGTGCCAATAGTATCCATATCAACAACTGAATCCTTATGGATACTATGTCTAGCACTTACTCTCACCTAATCATGAAAATGTTCAAATACCACAATACTATTTAATAGAATACCATAGATTGATGTTACCTAGGACTGATTCCAAGTTATATGTGCATCCACCAACCACTGAACCTACTACTGAACACTTTAGTCCTATGCCACTAGTGCCACCTCTATTATGCAAGGGAACTTGCCATCATAGCCTCAACCAAAAAGCACTACAATGGTAATTAATGCATATGAAAAGAATGTTACTTATGAGTCTCAACCCAAGAAATGACCATTCTTTAGAACAAGCCCAGAGAAGACTTAGTGAATGGGGAACATGTCTAACTTCATACCATTCACATCAAATCCTTTCCAATGTGATAAGTTTCTAACTTAATTAGGTCCAAGCATAAAAAATATCATGCTCACAAAAATAGTAACCCATTCGATCAAGGTACAGGATCTTGTATAGAAAAGAACTAATCTAGGAAGTCCCTTGATTTATCTCCAAATAGCAAGAAAAAAATTGTGACAAGCTCTATTGGATTTTGGTTCTAGAGTAAATATGATATCTCGAGACATGTACTAGGCCTAGAACCTCCCACCACTAAAGAAAAATAACATTTGTTTAGAGCTCATAAACCAGTCAATCATAGTTCCACTTGGATAGGTGGATGATGTGATTACCACCATTAATGGCTAGTCATATCTCACTAATTTTCTAGTAATTCATATTGAGAAAAATATGGGAGATTTTTCAATTGTCATGGGTAAAGCTTGTATTATCACCATGGATGATAAACTTGGAATTTGTAATTTATCCTTGAAAATTTCGAAGGAAGATGAAGCTAGAATCATACATAGATGATGGGTTTCATGTATTGTAGATAGCAATCATGGGTGCAATTGTGTGCAAAGAATTTGTGCCATTAAATGAAAAGAAACTAAGGCATGCAATCAATGCATAGAAATAAGTTGTGTATAAAATTACCTATATGCAATAATCACCCAACAGGAGGGCACCTAGTGGCTAATTACCAATGAAGAAATCCAATTTGATAAGAAAAAATCATCAGTACCTATGTAGAAAAAATAGATAAGCTAGAACAACTAAGGAAAAGACACTCTTACCCTCAAAATAATTAAGAGGAAGAAATAGACTAGGGACACATGGAAATCTTAGACACAATGAAACTAGAACNAAAAATAATTAAGAGGAAGAAATAGACTAGGGACACATGGAAATCTTAGACACAATGAAACTAGAACCACTAGAATTGAAGGCCCTACTGGCAACATTATAATATGCATTTCTAAGCAACAAGAAGCTAATAATTATCAACACCAACCTAGATAAGGAACAAGAAGGAAAACTACTAGAAGTGCTTAACAGATGATCCACAACATTTGCATGGCCTTATGATGAGATCACAAGGAATAATCCATGAATCTGCCAATAGCATATCTAAACTAATCCTGCAGTCAAACAAAATGCCAACCTCAATGAACACTTAATCCTAAACATAAGAAGGTAGTTAAGAAAGAATTGGAAAATTTGCTAAAGATAGAATTCTTTTATCCAATTGCAGATAGTGAATGAGTAAGCATTTTGGTGATAGTTCCAAAGAAGGGAGATAAATGAGACATATACATAGACTTCTGGTTGCTGAACTTAGCCATGTTTAAGGATCATTTCCAATTGCCCTTTGTTGATCAAGCCTTGGACACAATTTTAGGACATGAGTACTATAGTTTTCTAAATGGTAAAGCAAATACAATCATATTCTCATTACACTAGAGGACCAAAAGAAAACCACATTCACCAGCCCATGAAAAACATTTGCTTATATACAGATGCCTTTTAGAGTATGCAATGCACTAGTAACCTTCTAGAGACTAGTTTTAACAATCTTCCATAAGTAGATAGGAAATGGTGTTGAAGTTTTCATGGATGATTTATTCACATACAAGCTAGATTTCCAATAAGCCCTAGACAAGTTGGAGCAAGTATTTAAAAGATGTGTTGAAACTAATTTGAAGTTCAATTGGTAGAAGAGCCATCTTATGGTCTAGGAAGACATACTACTTGGACACAAACTCTCTCAAAAAGGTATAGAGGTAGATCTTGAAAAAATCATAGTCATCCAAAATATCACTCAAAGGCCAAATACAATAAAATATGTAAGATCCTTTTTAGGCTAACAGGATACTAGAGAATATTTATTGAAAAATCTTTGAAAATGGCCAAACTGCTGGTAGAACTCACAAAGAAGGATGCATTTTTTGAGTGGACTGAGTCATGTGAAAATTTATTCAAAACTTTAAAATAAAAGTTAGTTAATACACCAATCCTTCAAGCCTTAGATTGATAAAGGTTTTTTCATATTATGATTGATATCTTTAATTATGCACTTGGTGTAGTACTAACACAACTTGATGATCAAAAGAGACCATACTACATACACTTTGCTAGTAGGGGCATCACCGAAGCACAATAAAACTACACCACAACTGAAAAGGAGTTGATGGTTGTGGTGTGTGTGCTTGAAAAATTTAGACATTATGTGCTTGGTTACAAAATCTATGTCCACATTAACCATAATGTCATCTGATTTTTAATGAACAAGGCAATAGTTAGACCCAAAGTGATAAGATCGCTTGTGATTCTTCAAGAGTTTGAGATCACAATGATTGATAAAAAAGGAATAGAGAATGTTGTAGCTAGTCATTTATCAAGGTTGAAATGGGACATAGACCAATTTTCTAATGAGGACCTCTTCATTAAAACAACAAAGGCTATACATTCAACATAATAGCCATGGATTGTAGAGTACCTAATGTATCTCACCATACAAGAGCTTCTTGTTGAATGGAATAGAAAATAATGTGAATAATTCCTTCAAAAATCTAAATAATACATGGAAATAAATGGAAACCTATACAAAATTTGTGTAGATGGGCTTGTTAGATGGTGTGTACTTGATCACGACTAGCAAAGGGTATTACAAGATGCACATGAAGGTCCATGTGGTGGCCACTATGCAAGGCATAGAACAATCCTTAGATTACTAATGAAAGGCTACTTCTACCCTACTCTATTAAGAGATGTGCACACTTTTGTCCAGTCATGTAAATGTTGCCAAAGAGATGGAGGAATTGTGACCAAACATGAAGGACAACAAAATTAGATACAACCATTGGAACCTTTTGATATTTGGGAATTGATTTCATGGGATCCATTCAACTAATGTTAAATGGAAAAGCATACATTATTGTGACTATGGATTATTTCACAAAGTGGGTAGAGGCAGAAGTAGTAAAAGATTGTACAACAAAAATGGCTATCAAGTTTTTCCAACACCATGTGGTGAATTGATTTGGAGCACCTAGAATGCTAATATTAGACGATGGAATCCACTTTTCCGGTGCTACCTTTAATAAACTCATGCAACAACTTGGGGTCAACCATAAATTAACAACACCATACCATCCCCAAGCAAATGATCAAGCTAAAGTCACTAACTATGAAATTACTAGAATACTTACGAGAATGGTTAGAAGGTTTAGACGTGATTGAAGTATGAAATTAAATGATGCTCTATCGGCCTATACAACATTTTAGAAATTACCTATAAGGTACATCCCATATAAGTGAGTCTATGGAAAGTTACCAACAATTCCAATCTAGACAAAGCTTCACGCTTTAGCTACTAGTAGTAAACTTGACCTTGATTTTAGCTTAGCACAAAAGGAATATTTTAGATGAAAATAGACAAGTAGAACTTATGGGTAGTGAAGTTTACAAGCACTATTGCAAACTCAGGCATAATTTGTGGATAAGAAATGTAACCATACAATTGGGAGACAAGGTCCTCTATTACAATCCTAGTCATTTACCCCAAAAGGCTAAATTTTAGACACTTTGGAAGGAACCATATATGGTACATGCCACTTATCCATTTGGTGCCTTACATATTTATCATCCATCTAGTTCACATAAGATTATCCTTGAAAACACCCAACAAGTCAAACCAAACTATGAGTACTCAAAGAAATCTACCCAACCTACTCACTAGTCTTCTGCTTATTCTATTTTCCATTTTCTAAACACTTGCCCAAGAGTTTAGTTATGGGGGAGACATCCTATCATGACTTAGGGATTAATAAGTGATTTTTCTTTTCTTTTTTACAATTTCTTTCATTTTTCACATTCTTTTATACATTCTTATTTCTTCAAAATTACATATTTCTAATATTTTTCAATTCTTTAACATTTTTCCTCTTTTATAATTTTTCATAATTTTTTACCATATTTCCCATTTCTTTTATACTTTATTCCAAAACCATTTGTAAATGGTTTTTGATCATTAATAAAACAAAATTAAATAAAGGTAGGATGTAGCCCAATGTAGATTAATAAGGTGAAAATTTCCCTATGTTGTCAAGTCATAAGAGATTGATTATTTGCATAGTGAGCCCACATCATCCATCTATCCATTCCATTAATAATAGGTTCTTACCATGTCCATAATTATATTCTTTCCATCATCAAACTAAGAATAAACATGTGATCATTATGCTTGGACAAAGTGATGAACCAAGTGAAATGAAATGGGTGTGACATCAATGGGACTTGTGGATTCTTTTTGAATTATTATTGTAAAGTTGTATCATGTATTATTTCCTTCTATACCTCATGAAAAATGCCAGTAAGAGTAAAATAAGTGCTACCTTGAAAAGGTTGAAATAATTAACAAATAAAAGAGCATAGAATAAATTTCTAGGGGTCTCACTGAAAAGACATGTTACCCATGCCTGAAGGTAGGAAACTTCTCAAAAATGTAAAAATAAAAATAAACTTCTATGAATTAATTCCTTCCTTGGAAAATATGCCAAGTGAAAGTACTCTTTGTAACATTGATAGTCTTATGATTGTAATTCCAAGATATGAAATGATGTGATGTCATTGGAATGTGGTTTGGACTTGGTGTGAATTTTGGGCAAAAAGGCTGATGCTTACCTTAACCACTAATAAAACATAAGAATTCATTATGCCTATGGTAAAACACCTCACATCCCAATTTCTACACCTCCATCTAAAATCATTTCATCTCACTATTTGAATAAACATAACCTATGATTTTGTGTAACATAGTGTTATTTTTCCAATCTGGTGGTACTAATATGTGTGTTTGCTTAAACATGTGTTACATTCAACTCCTTAAGTGGTTAAGGGCACTTTTAGGCATGGTTATATAAGGGCATTAAGGGTCAAAGCCTACTTTGGGAAGGGCCCACTTGTATAACTATTGTCTGATATACTTGCCAACCAATTCTAAATCACCTTGAGCCTTTCAATTCCAATAAATAATAATAGAAACTTTCCATATCATTCACACTATCCATTCTAATAACATAACAATGTTGTCTTTCTCATCCATTCCATCAATACCTCATATACTCTCATAGCCTAAGATTACTTAATCATAGACTTCCAATGCTTATTTTTCATAATTGAAGCATCATCTCCATGTCAAGACCCTTTCAACATGATGCATAATTTCCAACTATCCTATGGGACTCAATTTTTTCCAAGAAAAACATTCAAAAATTTTGATTTTTCTATGGTGACATCATATCCATGATATTGTAGGCACCTATGATATCGCATCTACGATGTTGTATTTATGATATCACAAATATAAAAACTATATATAGTGCATTAGAAAAAAATTTTCATTTTTGAATTTCATAAGAAAGGAGTTTTTGCCAATTTTTCTTTGTAGCCAAGAGCTCTAACACTCCAACTTCAAGCACCCATTACTACCCCGATTGACGTAATTTTTAAATCTATGTGGTCCCAAAGTGATCACATTAGTTGTGGAGGGTGCTAGTAAGGGAAATTTGAGTGGATTCTTTTTGAAATTGCTAACAACTAGAAGGTATTATAAGGGTAAGTTTAAGGAAACATATTAAAATTTTTTAAAGTAAATTACTCATGTTTAAGCCAAAACCACTTTAATAAGACTTCTAATTCAGCATACCACTCATTTAAAGTACTAATGGGGTTGCTATTGAAGATCTTTTAACTCTATAATCATAATGGACTAAGAACTTGATATGACTAAGGGTATGAGTAACAAATTAAATTTTTGCTCATTTATGAGAATATTCTAGTAATTCAAAACCCTTGATTGATTGTAGATGACCCTAAAGAGAGGAGCATGAGAACTCCCATGATCAGTAAGCAAGAGACCACAAGGTCATGGAAGAGGATAAGGAAGTGAGGAAAATCCACAAATAAAGCAAGGATAGTAGGAAGCACAATCCTTCAGCATTCATCAACAAACTCTTGCTATATAGTAATCTACTCAAGCAGCAATGAATGTTCTGCTAGCAGCTATCTAGGGACAATAGCTTAGACTATTACCTAAATGCCTTTAGGTTATTCAGGAAAAATCCATCATGTTGATAGTAATTGTGAAACTTAACTTCGCTCCATTCTTGGAATTTTCTCTAGAAGTTATTAAGGCCTAGCTTTAGTCATCTCCTTTGTGGCCTACTCTAACAAACAATGGAGAATGGTATCTAGGAGAAACACTCTTGTTTTGGAAAAATTGAGAAGTTGATGCTACAGTCAAAATTGAAGGAATCTCAATATCTTACTTAGTTAAGGCAATTACAAAGGTATTGAATGTGCCTAATCAAGGAGCAAAGGTGGGATATATATCAACTAGATTTGACACAGATGCCAAAAAGCTATGGCTATAGTAGGCATATGGCAAGGAAGATAAAGAATATAGCATATTAGCTATAGAAGAAAAGATCTATTTCAAAATTGGAACTTATCACCTATTTCGTACCAAATATTGAACTAAATCTTTACATATTCAGCAAGAGGAAGTGCAATATTAATGGGAAAATTCAATGCAAACATTGCTCACCTCTACTTCATAGAAATCCAAAGGTGATTGAAAGAAAAGAAGGTAGGGAAGTTAACACTTCCATTCCCTTGCCTTATCTAGAAGTTATGTAAATGGGTTAGTATCCAAGGATATACAAATGATGCATTGAAAAAAGCACAAAATGATTCCTATGCCAAAATGTTTAAGCTAGTGCCTCCTAAAAAGGAACAATTAGAAGAACTGCACTAAGGAGACTACCCAATCCATAGGATAATAGTAGCTACAACCACAAGTTCCACCACCACCACTACAAGATTACCAATCTTTAATGAATCATTTGTAGCAAATCATAGAAACTATTATTTGGGAAAGCATAGAAGATGATAATTTATTCAAAGTAATGGATGATGTAGTTAGGCCAATCATTTCAGCCAATCCCACTAGTGGACAAATATCATTGTAGTTTAGGGGAGAGACCTAGTGGTCACAATAGATTTTTAGGAACTTTGCATTGTTCCAAGTGGTGCTTGAATTAGGAGATAGAACCATAGTTATGGTCATGCAGCATCATGATGGAGTAGGAGCCATACAAGTGATCACAAATCACACTAAAGAATCATTTAATGTACCAATGCTACTTGGTACCTCTATGACTCCTGCAAAACATGAGGATATCTTGGATAGACTATTGTAGATAGGACAACTTATGACAAATCTATTTGATATTCCTAGTGATATCATTGCAACATAGTCTGAATTGATTGCTACCAAAGGAAAATTAATCATTGCTGAAACCAAGGTAGAACATTTTGAGAATGATCTTCACAGATTACAAGAAGAGCTTGTAGCCTTAAGAGTAGAAAGGAGAGATCCAACTCAACTCATAACACTAGATAAGGTAGCACAATTCAGAATTGAGTAAATTAGTTTCCTTCTTAAGAGTAATAGAGATATAGTAGATGAGAAAGAAAAGGTAGTATGGAATGCTTAAGTAGGTGAAGCCCATCATATGCCCATGCTAAAGCACTTTTTGCCTTACAAGAAGAAAATAAATAACTCGTTTTAGATAACATGACTCGTAGTATGGAATGCACATGACAACAATGTTGAACTAGACTATATATAATTTATATCTATGCTCCCTCGAAATTATATGGCCCTAAATGAAGATGTCAAGTTACACATTGAAGCAGATATCACCTTAAGGTCAATTAACAAAAAAGAAATGCCTGCATTGCAGAAAATACCATTTTCTTTTCCCTAATTAACAAAAATTAATTAAGTGCACTGCAGAAAACACCATCCCCTTTGTCCCATCATCCATTTCAAACTTGTGCTTTTGGCTGAAAATTTTTCAATGCCGAAGTGCAAGCCATCAATTTAAAAAAATTTGGCCAAGATGTAAGTTTGAAATAGAGGATAGGGAGGTGGAGATGGTGTTTTCAGTAGAAAATGGGAAAAATGGTGTTTTCTGCAATGCACTTATTAATTGCAACTAAACAAATAGCTGGCTCTTTTTGCAAAGGAATGCTAGGATAAAAATAAAACACACATGTAGCCAACCATACCCTATTTTGGTGAGTGAAGATAAGGATGATGACAAGGAAGATAAGGGCCAGGGTTTTGTCCGGTTTGATCTAGGGTTTCTGCTGGTTGGAAACTGAGAATACAAAATCTCTGGGCCATCTCAAGCTACTACAAGTGCACCCAAGGATGGGTACAGCTCATTATTGTAGGCGAAATAATTAGTTATATGCTTTATTTCGTTTGAATTACATTGGTCAATTGCCATTGTCAGAATCTATTTTTTAGTGATATTGATCTACGTTTCTATCTACGCAGTTGCTGTTTCTGATAAACAGCTTAGTAAAATTAATGTTTGTAATGACGGTTTTTTGTCCGATATATTTTCACGAGAATCTACAGTCTCTAATTTTTTTTAAAAACAAATTTTTGGTTTAGTATTTACAGACATGGAAAATGTCAATGCTTTTTTAAACGATGTTCAAAAAGAACATCGTTCAAAAAGCATTGTTCTTTGTTATCGGTAATCTGAGGGCAGAGATGTACTTGGGGTATTTAACAATATTTTATATCTGGTTACTTTAATTCTTCCATGAAAATATTATAGTTATCAGGAGACTTAATTTTTTTCAGGTTTTCGTTTTCAGCCTCTGCAGTGTTTAGAAGCTTATATATTTTCCCTTGTTTGCAAAGGAGTAATTTTGACTTTTATAACATTTGCAGATTCTGAAGAACGTGAGTGGATTAGAGTTGTCTCAGTGATGGTGATAAGTAAGTGGTAATATGTGTCCCCTGCAATACGTCTTCAAAACTTCATTAACTTTGTCTAAATATCCTGAAGTTATATGGGTGTTCAATTATATTATAAAGTTTTCAGAAGACGCTTAGGTTAAGAAGTCACTGTTATGAGAAATTTTTTACAGTGCAGTATGTAACTAACTGCACAATGCTTGGTAACTCCTAAGTACAGTGAATGCGTCATTAGCTTTACAGTAGTGGTCAGTTAAAATTTGTAAGAGAATAGCTACCGGAGTAGAAGAATTTTTAGTAAGGTGCTCGTTTTTCAAGTCAAAATCTGGGTTGAGCTTGGGCACAGCTTCTCAAAGAGGTTGGGCTTTCCCTCATCTACCAACCCTTTGGGGACCCCACTTGCCAAGACAAACATTGGGGCTTCGGCTAATGATTTTTCTTTTTGTCATAACTAATTCATACATTCTTTAAAGCAAACCATCCATGGAAGTGTGATGTATTAGATTGTATACCCTTCACTGTTTACTGTTAAGCAGCACAGTAGAATGCCAAGCTAGCATGCAATAGCTAGGTAGAGTAACTCATTACCAATGGTTTATGTCAAGATGTAATAAAACTCATATATAGGAATGGCTCATGTTGAAATGATACTAATAAGATGTAAACAATATTTATAATAGAAATGGTCTAAACTAAAGTTTGTTAGGAAATGTTTTCAGTATCAGTTTGATTATTTGGTTTGTGATTGCTAGCATTTTTTAAAAGATGTTGGGAAGTCTTTGCCTCACAAGAAACCTTGCTCAATCAACAAGAAAGATAGGCAATTTATCTATCCAATCTCTTCCTAATCCTGTCTATCTCTAGATATGTATTTATTTGCTTTCAGATGATCCTACAAAATTTGGAAGATTAATATGACAAGTTATTAGAGGATACTGTTGTTTGAATAACTGCAAGATGGGGAATTGAAGATGGCAGATTTTTAGAAATACCACAACTAATCAATATCTTTATTTTCTAATAGTGCAAGCCTAAAAATTTAAGCTCGAAAAATATTTAAGCATTCATTAAGACTCGAGAGAAGTGTTTTGAAGACATGTTGCAAGAGATGGATCTTACCACTTCAATGATATGCTGGATAACATGTCATAGGCGAAGATCAATTTTCACCCTTGCTAACATTTATTTATCAAGTCCTTGTATCATGGCTTTGAAAGTTTGGCATTAGTAGGATTCTTTTTACCATTATTATTCATGATGTAATTTTGTGAAGATGTAATCCTTCAAGATGTGATTTTCTACTTGGTAGACATCTTTCTCAAGAGACTAGGTTTTATAAGGGGTCCTTAGCCTTGCTATTGTTTTTTTTTTTAAAAAAAACTTGTTATTTCATATTTGTATCCAATATGTTTAAACAACATTACAATAAGATGCACTGAAAAATTGATTTTATATTATCTTTGAATAAAAAAGATTTAAAATTTTTAATTACCCATTCTTTGGAGAATATTTTTAACTTTGTTCAATTGATTTGAAACTCTTTTCCAATGTAACTATGTACAGCCCTAGCAACATCTTTTGGAAATGCATACATGCTAGCCATATAAAATCAATAAATAAATTTTTCTCAAGGAATTTATACATAGTTAACATGTTGAAAGAATAATATGTTTCTTTCGATGAAATGATGTTTTGCTAATTTTAGGCTTAATGTTGAGATTTTCTTTCCTTAATTTTTTTCCTTCTTTTATGCAGCTAAATTTCATGAAAAGAATAGGCTGCTTTTGACTATTGAAGTTATTTGCTTTTCTATTTTTTTAATTAAATTAAATTCTCTTAGGTACCTTACCATCATCAATAGTTAGTAGTTATAGTGCTTTCTCTTAGTGCCATTACCATGTGATGAGCGACAAGGTATCCCTACCCCCAACCCTATGAATATGAGCATTTAAGCATGATTCGATTGAACTCCAAGGATTGAGTAATTATGCACATACATGGAACACGGATGAGTTATGTAGTCATTATCTTCCCAATCTTACTTGTAAGGCACAACTATATGGTTAAGTAAACTTGAGGTATATGATTTTTATTATTTAATGTTTTATGTTCTTGATGCTTAAAAGAGAGAAATGAAGTAATTTAACAACTAATTTGATTTAACTAATTAACTATTCTCTAACTAGTCCTAACACCAGCATTTGTTCCCACTCTCTAGACACATCTTGAACCATTGTAACACTACTAGGATCACCAGATGCTAGTCATTACTGGGTTACCAAGTGTACCACATATGCTTGAAGTGATTGTGTTGTGTGCTAATTCGTTGATAATTAATAACTTTGTAGAAATAAAATTGATTAACTAATGAGACCAACAATTAATAGTAAATAACATTAAATGCAATAATTAAGCTATTTTGAATGTTGCAAGGTTTATCACAAAGTTTGTCTTTATTTCTAGACACAATGTGTGCTTAGGTACACAATGCTCAAATAAAGATTTGTCCACTCTATGACTCCTACCGTAGACACTCAGAAAGAACTCTAACTCTAGAATAGAAAAACTGCAAGAGTTTAGCTAAAGAACTAAAAGAAAACTATGCAAAACCAAGCACCCCTATCTCTTATTTATAGGCAACAAGATAGGTTCCAACCTTGCGTGTTTGATGTTAGGGATTGGATTTAATATTGCATACCTGATATCGAGGATCCAATATTGGGGGGTTCCTTATTTGGTGACTCATCATAGCCCCACGATGGAATGAAAACTTGTCATTGAGGTTCTTACAAGATCTTGGGAAGGTATGGGATTATTGACTAAATGACAATTGTCGATGACATGGAATGAAAAACCCAAAGTGCCCTGTGAACGGATTGACAAACATATTATAACATTGGTGTTCATAACCATTGTGGTGAACACTATAGATAGATGACATCTAGACCCTCATTTGATAGCTTGAAGAGATAGAGAGGAAAGAAAATGAGGTGCATTGTTGCCAATGTCAAAAATGTGCCCACCATTGTTTGTCCATGGACACATGACTAAGCTTGTTCCTTGTGTAAATGTTCTTGCTCCAGTCCATCCTGATTGCTCCTTCCTATCCTAGTTCATTGTTCATGTGATTTCCATCTACACACACAACACAATCATGAATGACCAAGGATAGATAAGATATAATGCAGTTGATACCTTGCCTCAATATGAAGCGCATTGGCTAGGTTGTGGGTATGGCAGATATTGGGTTAGAGGTTTGTAACTAATAACTACCCAAGGTGTAGGGGTGAGATAAATAATGGAATGGAAAAATATTCCATAGGCTCCCATGACTAAGAGCAAACCTCTGGTAGAAATAGGATGGAAAATGAAAGAAAAAAGAAGATAAGAGAAATAACAATGGTGAAGCTAAAAAAAATGATGGGGTGAGAGAAAAACAAAAATTGATGTCATGGATGGGGTGAAGTGAGAAATAGTTAATTGTAAAAAATGCTTAAGGGAAAGTACTTAACAATTGCACCAACAAGGAATGCCAATGGGTCCTCCCCAAAGTAGGTTCATGCCCTTCATGCCCTAACAAACCCACAAATCAAAGAGTTCATAGGCTCTAAGAATGACATATGGAAACAATAGTTAAGAATTCACCCATCAGAATTTACCAAAGAATAACAATGCGTTAACCAAGATATAGACTAATCATAAAATAAGCAATGAGGTAGAATATGGGATGTAGTATGGAAAGAGAAGAGAGAATGGAATGGAATCCCAAAATTAAGATTGTGTAAAGTCCCTTGTGTATTCTGTGGTTAAGGTGACTTCAGAAAATTTAGCCCAAATCTAGATTAATACTAACCACATCTAGTGACCTTACATCAACACATTTGACCAACGCATCCTCCTGAAGTAACAAGAACACTTTCACAAAGAAATCACCATCCCAAAAAGAGAAGAATAGAGTAGGAAGTGAGAAAGGGCCTTAGTTAGAGGAAAGCTTCAAGCATGGGTAACATGTCTTTCTAGTGCCATAACCAGTGCTTGTAGCCCATGTTCCTTTATTATGTCTCAAGGGTGTTCTTTGAATTCCCAACATTTATTTATTTAATTTAATTTATTTTTTATAAGTGGGAACCACACCATGCAAAAACTTATTTTATTCATTCAACTTCTTGATATTAGTTGATAGTGAAATGGCAGAAAACCTATGAAAAACATCCAAGTACCTAAGAGAATAACTAGCACAAATGTGTCAAGTCCCCTTGAAGTCACATACTATTCAATCTATTTGAATGTTTCCCTATTTTGAAGAATACAAAACAACAAATTCCTTAATAGGTTTCATTAGAAAAAGGGATAGTACATTTCCAAAACAAAGGGATACCATAGAGTTGAATGGATGACATGGACTCATTACCTATTTTATCAAAAGAAACCATATCTTAGCATCAACATTAAAGGTCAAAGGTAAAAACCAAACATTAGTAATCAAAACTATTATAGGACAACCCACCATCATGAGCACTTATTATATGATGAGTGAGAATAAATCAAACAAAATGGAATAGAGAAAGAAATAGTAAAAATGTTAACGATGGTGTAAAAAAAAATAGGTAAAAATGAAAAATTTGTAAAATAAAAAAGAAAAAGGGAACTGAGGGCTTAGAATAATTAGCATTGGTGGCTATCTCCCACATTATTGAGTTGGAAGGAGGATATCTGAAATAATGAGTAGGCCTTTGCATCAACAGAGGCAGCATTAGTACTAACTGTTTTGGGCTCATGGCAAGGTATGGTGTGTTGGATGTTGATCAATAATTTCTTATCTGAGCTTCTAGGTTTATAGATCATCATGACCCTTGAAAGAATGATATAAGGTCCTTCCCATAATTTTTGAAATTTAGTTCATTGTGGCAAATGTGTGGGATTCCAATAAAGAACCTTATCTCCTAGTTGGTATTTGACTTTTCTAATTCTTAGGTTATGACATTGTTTGTTGAAGGCCTTGTGTAGTTCATTGGATGACAAGGTGGCTAATCAATTCTCATCTAGCAAGTTAAGATTTATTAACCATTCTTTCTATGTTAGACTGAGGTCAAGGTTAAGGTCACATGCCATAGATAATGTATGGAGCTCAGCTTGGATAGGAACCGTTGGAAGTTTACCGTATACTAACTCATAGGGAGTTTTCATGTGGAGCAGTAGGCCCAAAGAGCATCATTCGATTTGGTGCTCTAGTGTTGCCTATATTTGCTGATGGTTGCAGTCAAAATTTTTTTGATTTTGCTATTGGTAACTTCAACTTAACCATTTGCTTGAGGATGATATGGTGTAGTCAGTTTATGCTCAACTCCTAAGCATTGCATCAACTTTTGAGGAGTTGTACCTGTAAAATGTGTACCATTATTAGAAATAGGTGCACAAGGCACATCAAACCTATTTATGATTTATTGTTGAAGAAATAGTGTAGTGGTAGATGATGTAGAATTAGTAACGATGATTACTTCTGCCCATTTTGTAAAATAATCAATAGCAATAATAATGTATTATTTTCCATTGGACATCAGTGTAATAGGCCCCATAAAATCAATACCTGATATGTCGAAGTCTTCTAAGTGTTGAATCCATTGTTGCGGGCCCTCCATTTTAGCAATAATTCCCTCATCACATTGGTAGTGCTCACAGGCTTGGACAAAATGATGGACATCCTGAAATAATGTAGGCCAATAATATCCTGCAAGAAATATTTTAATGGTTGTTCATCTCAAAATGTAATGACCCCCAACAAGGGACCTCATGAGAATCTGGAAAACTTACAATTGATCTACATCAGGAACACACCATCAGACCAAGCCATTGGAACATACCTTTTAAAGGTGTCCATTGATTTTCATGAAATGTTTGACTTGGTGGAGAAACTATTGTTTCTTTCTAATATCCAACACTTGTGGTGTATTTTTTTGTGCAAAGATAAGTAAGAATGCCACTATACCAATTTTTATTTGTGGGTGATTGATTGTTTATTACAGCTAGAAATAGGAGTTCATTAAGGAAACAATCAGAAATTGGGTATTCATCCTTTTTGTTGTCCCATCATAACTGAGATAAATGATCAGCAACAACATTCTTGGTGCCTTTACATTCTACTATCATGAGATCAAACTCTTGGAAGATCACAAGCCATCGTATAATGCAAGGGTTCACCATTGGTTTATTCATAAGGAACTAAATCACACTATGAGCTATGTGTACAAATACTTTATAACCTAATACATAGTGTCTAAATCTTTCTAGTGCAAACACCATGACCGTTAACTCTTTTTCTATTGTGGTATAGTTGAGTTGTGTAATAGCAATGCTTTGACTTATACAGTGAATGTAATAGGAATGTTTTTGGTCATTTAACTCTATAAGTATGGATCCTAAAGAAAAATTGGATGCATTAGTCATTATATGGAATGGTCTAGACTAGTCAGGAGCTTTCAGGAGCTTGTAGAATAGATGTTTCTACGAGCTTCGGCTTCAAGGTTTGGAAAGATAATTCACATTCATTGATCCATTCAAACGGTATGTCCTTTTTCATTAATTTTTCCAATAGTTTTGCAATCCTTGAAAAGTTCTTGATGAAACGTCTATAATAACTAGTATGTCCAAGAAATGATTGGACATCTTTTATAGTTTTAGGTTGACGAGTGATTTCTTGGATGACTAATTTTTTTAGGATCTACCTCTATCCCTATTTGTGAAATTTTATGCCCTAATATGATGCCCTCTTGGACAATTAAGTGGCTTTTTTGCCAATTGAACCTTAGGTTGGTTTCAACACATTATTTTAGCACTTTCTCTAATCGGTCCAATGCTTGTACAAAGTCCACTCCATAGGTGGAGAAATCATCGATAAAAACCTTCACACCATTCCCTATTTGCTATTGAAATATATTGAGAACCAAATGTTGAAATGTTGCTAGAGAATTTCACAAGCCAAACAACATCTACCTATATGCAAATGTCCCCCAAGGACTTATGAATGTAGTTTTGGCTTGGTCTTCTGGTGTTATTTGGATTTGATTGTATTATAACCATCCAAAAAACTATAATAACAATGCCTTGCAATGGTATCTAATACTTGTTCAATGAATGGAAATGGGAAATGATCTTTAAATGTTTCCATGTTTAATAGCCTAAAGTCTATACACACTCTTCATTTATCCTCCTTTTTGGGCATGATAAATAATGGACTAACCCATTCACTGTTAGCAGTGGGGTAGATGAATTTGACCTTCAAAAGTTGTTCAATTTCTTTCTTAACAACTTACTTAAGCTTTAGGTTTATTCATCTTTGTAGTTTTCATTGAGGCTTCATAGAGGGGTTAGTGTAAATTCTATGTTGGCATATCCTAGGATCTATTTTGGTTAATTCAGGGTATGACAAAGCAAAGGCTCCTGACCATTTTTTTACCATCTTCAGTGATCTTTCTTTTTGTTGAGTGAGCTTAGAATTAATGATTATCAATTTTTCATTCTTGAGAAATGCATACTCCATATCGGTGGGCAATGATTTCAATTCAAGGGGCACTTACTTAAAATCGTTAGGGATTTCCAACTTCCCCTAGTTGATATCTTCAGTGTTAGTACTTGGAAGTTGACAATGGACTTGCTCTAATGCATCAATGCTATCAATATAGGCACAAGTCAAGCTCTTATTTGGTTCCATTCATAAGGTTTAATTGCTCTCTAGGTTAGCTATTAGCCATTGGATGCCTTCCTGTCTTATAGTTGCTACATACATGCATCTTTGTATGTCAGACACTTGTGCACACTGGTTGCATGCAGGCAATGTTGAGCATTGTACAAACTAGGACTTCTGCACGTAGTTACACACTATTTCACTATATGTGATGCATGAAAATTTCTTCTTCGCAATCTTTCCAAACACATTTTCTTTTGATATCTTTAGGGAAAGATCATGTATTCCTAGGCATACATCAATTGTACTTAGCCATGCTCTTCCCATTATGATTGGAAAGCCCCCCTTGTAGTTGTTAACTTGGATCACTAGGAAATCAGCTAGATATGACCATACACAAATAGTGGTGAAAATGTCCTCCACTAATCCTAATGGAATAGTAATGGACTAGTTGACCAACTCTAAATGAATGCTACTCTTCTTTAACGGAGGTAGTTTCTAGTATTTATACATTTCCTAAGAGATTAAATTAACACAAGAACTTGAATCCAAAAGATCTTTATAAGGATCATTTCTAGAAATTTTCAAATAAATAAGAGTACTTCTAGGATCAAAGAATTTCCTAGAAAGATGACCAACTTTAATCCAATCAATGATGGTATGAGTTAACATGATAGTGTGCATTGAGTATGATTTTTGCTTCAAAGGAAGCTTCAAAGATTCAAATGATGATGAGGCATTTGGATAATTAGCCACTTGTGGTTGTGAGGACTTGGTTGGACTAATGGTTCTAAAGAAAATTCTCTTCTTTACTTGGTTGTCCAAACCAACAATGGGTTGAAGATTGATAACCCTTGTAGCATTACGTTGCTGCAGCTGGGCTCTTGCCCTGCATAGTTGGAGCAGGTGGTAATGGAGCTAAGGGTTGAAGAGATGCAAATAGATAAGAAGGATAGTATTTATGTGGAGCATCAACCACATAAAATATAAGTTCTATAGTATTCGGGGGTCTAGTAGTGAGGTTGAAGAGCGTCGTGACTAGTAAAGTCACATGGAGAGATCGGTTGCTAAACATAATACCCGTATGGATCAAGTTGATGGTAAGGGTATTTTTGATGTGGTAGTGGCATTCCCCATGACTATGGGCATTTCCATTGTTGATATTGTTCATTCATTCATGGTGGAGCTTCACTTGGATAATATGTCAAGGGTTGGTGGAATTGCCTTGGGTTACCTTGAGGATAAGGTAAACTTATAGGTGTTTGTCATCTATTCAATCATGGGTTTAGTGCATACATCCCAGACTCTTGTAGATGTGGCACTACTGGGTAACATTTCTTAGGATGATCATATTGGAAAATCTCACATCCATCATTATTGTCTATGTCTAAATCCACAACCTCTTCAATGACAACAACCCTACCCATACCCTTGTTATGTGCATACTTAGCTTCTTTCTTTTTCCTTTGCTCTCGATCACTACTTTGTTATTTAGACTCCTCTACTATTTTTAGGATAGTTTAATATTTGTTGTCTAGGGAGTTACACATTTAATTGACCTTTGCCAATAGTTCTGATGCAAATTTTTGAATGGGCAAAGTCTTTCTATTCATCATCTCTTCAAGTGGTGACACTTCTTCATCTTCACAAAATCTAATTTTTCTATTCTAGAGGGAATGATCTTTGTTGTACTCCTCCATACTTTCTCTTTTCCTCAACTTTATTTCCTCCTTGGCAACTTACTCTAACAATTTTTATATTTGATGGGCTCTAAGCTTGGATAGCCTTCCTTGGGCATAAGTCCCAAGGGTTCTTCACGTTTTGTACCTACACCCATCTACAAGATGACATAGTTGTTTTTTTTGTGAGTAACCATGGTCAGGGAAATGATGTAATAATGAATAATACTGACCCATGGTAGCATCCAAGGATTTGTGTCCTCCTTATTTCCATCCTTGGATTTGCTTACCCAAGTTGGATACTCGGGAGTACATTTGATACTTATTGTTGAATAGCTCCAACATGGTACTCCATTGACAGATGAATTCTAGTTCTAAGGACTAGTACAAGATTTTTACTTCCTTGATCAGTATCTATGAAAACAAATTTAGCCTTTTCTACTCATTTTCTATATTTTGCAAGGCACATGCATCATAGAATGCTTGTAAATGGTTTTGAGGATCAACATTGTATCCCCCTTCAAATTGTGGGATGTTGTTCATGTCTAGTCTTTTGATCCTATTGTCTTTGTGATGTCTTGTTAGAATCCTAATAGCCTTTGCTATATTTAAGATACTTCAATTTCCGAGTAGGGGTTCATCATGATCATGCTACCTATGACATCTATGATGCCTATATTATTCCTTGCTCTCACTTCTTTCATGATGTGTCTCTCTAGAATGCCCTTGCCCCCTTTCTTTACTATTGTATTGGTGATTTCTATTTCACCTACCATTGTCCTCATGGTCTTTCCCCTTATGACTACATTCAGATCTTGAAGGAGAGGAAGAAGAAGATGGTGAAGGTGAAGAGGAAGAAGGACTTGTGCCATGTTAGTGCCTACCACCTTCTCTTTAGTGGTCACGACCTCAGTCATGGTTATGATTGTGATGTTTATCATTGTCATGCATTCGTGTTTCATTTTTGGATCTTTTGTGTCCATTGGTATCAAAACCTGGGTTATGAATAGTTGATTGAAGATTCTGATACCCAATTCCTTAACCAAAGTCAAAGAGAGAAACATCATTTGGTGGAAAACCTCTCGAGAAAAATTCACCATTGTTATTTTTACTTAGGACATATGAGACATCCTGAGACCACTTTCCCTTTACAGATTCATAATGTCTCTCCTGTTGTAGATCCCTTTGGTATTGCACCTACATGGATCAATAATCTCTCAAATATTTTTCATGCACAATGTACTCTGACTATAAGTGCTACATACTAATTCATGTGAGAGCATGAAAGGCATTCCTAGGATTGAGCAATTGGGAGGTAACACTATGTTACCTTCTAAATCATACCATTATAGCTATTCATCTTGGTGGAGGATAAAGGTAAAGTTTGGTACATATTCATCAGGATGAGTGTATACCATGCAAAACTATTGGGGCACTGGTAGATCATCTTGTGCACCCTACCTCTAATTGTTCATAGTATTGGACATAGTCAGTGAATCACTCTCTTAAAAATAAGGAGACATGATTTATTACTTAGTGTGCAATACTCTTTTCTGATGATTGTAGAATAGTTAACCTTAAGTATTCATTCCAATGATGGAAGGATTTCCTAAGTTCTAATTAGCACACAAACAACAAAATCCCTGACAACGGTGCCAATGATGAGCAACAAGGTATTCCTACATCAAACCATATGAATATGAGCATTCACACACAATCTGGTCAAACTCCAGGGATTGAGTGCTCATGCATGTACATAGAACAAGGATGATTCATGCAGTCATTGTCTTCCCAAGCTTACTTGTAAGGCACGACTGTATGGTTAGGTAAGCTTGAGCTATATGATTTTTATTATTTTATGTTTTATGTTCTTGATGCTTAAAAGAGAAATGAAATAATTTAACAACTAATTTGATTTAACTAATTAACTATTCTCTAACTAGTCCTAACACCAACATCCATTCCTACTCTCTAGACACATCCTAAACTAGTGTAACACTACTAGGATCAAAAAATTCTAGTCATTATTGGGTTACCAAGTGTTCCACGTATGCTTGAAGTGGTTGTGCTGACTGTGCTAATTTGTTAATAATTAATAACTCTATAGAAATAACATTGATTAACTAATGAGAACAATAATTAACAATAAATAACATTAAATGCAATAATTAAGCTATTTTGAATGTTGCAAGGTTTATCACAAATTTTTTCTTTATTTTTGGACACAAGGTATGCTCAAGTACACAATGATTGAATAAAGATCTATTCACTCTATGACTCCTATTGCGGGCACTTAGAAATAATTAACTCTGGAAGGGAAAAACTGCAAGAGTTCGGCTAAAGGACTAAAAGAAAACTATGAAAAAACAAGCACCCATGTCTCTTATTTATAGGCAACGAGACAGGTTCTGACATCGCATGTTCAATGTTGGGGATTGGATTCAATATTGAGGGTCTGATATCAAGGGGTCCCTTATTTGGTGACTCATCACTATGGATATAAATTATTTCACTTTTCAATCAAGCCCAATAATGATGCTTTGATAAAACAAGTTGGTGTTTAATCACTTAATTCTAGAATGTGCAATGATCCATGAATTTCATGGATGGATGTAATTTTGTATAAATATGTGCTCTTTTAAATTATTGCTTAATTCTTAGCCTCTTTTTTCTCTTAAAAAAATAACAATCACCAATGATGGGTTGGTTGAGTCATTACTCATTATTTCGATAGGCAAGGGCTACATCATTTGAGTCATGCTTAAGGCTTTATTATATTCTTCTCTAAAGTCTCTATGATTCCTCTAAGTGTGTTTTAGTGTGATAACTAAATTATCTCACTTCAAGCTTGGGCTCAAATTGATTTTCATTAAGCCAAGGCATTTACATTTTTCTATATTCAAAGGTTGATTTTGTTTCATCCTTTCATAAGTGTCTTTTAGTGTGATAACTAAATTATTTTACTTCTTGATTGGGCTTACATTAATTTCCATTGGTCCAAGCATTTAGATTTTTCTATATTCAAAGGTTGATTTTTTTTTTATCTATTGTTTATAATGATCATTTGCTCAATAGGTTTAGAATTGGAATAGAACATAACGTAAGAGGAAATTTTCTCAAAAGATAAATAAAAGAAAGTAATACAAAACCACTAGAATTCCTACAAGCATAGTAAAAATTTAGAACAAAGATAAAGCTTATAAGCCTTGCTTTTATGGTAATTGTGTCCAAATTAAAAAATATATAAAATGTAGTTATTTGGTTAAGACATATAAGTGCTTTGTTAGAATTTTTTTAAAAAAGAAGTGTTATGTTAAAAGTACAAGAAGAAAATTTATTCATATGATAAAAAAAAAATCTTGGAAGTTTTTTCAATGTAAAGTTTCTACATAACTAAATTGTCATTTTAATGATGTTTGTGTATTTTATAGTAAACATTTTTTCAAGAAAAAATGATATTTGTTGTCATAATTTGTATCAAACTTCTTTGCATTTTACCATAGAAGAAATTATAGATGACATTAAAAAATTAGCTTGTGAAAAAGTTTTTGATTTATATGGTTTATATGCGAAAGTACTTAAATGAGTAAAAATGTTAACTTATACAAAAATTTGAAAAAGATTAAATGTTGTTAATAATGATGTTGTTGAATGTTACAAGATTAGGAAGGCAATGCTTCTCTATATGAAAGACAATGGAAACAATAGAAAGGATTGTCATATGATAGTTGTAAGTATTATTTTTGCTAAGTTATTAGGTACTATTCTTGGAAAAAAATAAACATTTGGGTAGAAAAAAATGTTTATAATATAAAGGTAATTTGTCAAGCAAATTTTAGACATTTGAAAACAAGTGAGATTTAATTTTGGTGTTCAATGTTGAGTTATAAAGTTTTTATCAAACTACATATCTTGGGTTGTATCTATATTACAATTATTTTAGGATTCCAATACCCCACTATTAGACATTGCATCAACCTTGAAAATAAGCCTTAAAAATTTATTTATTTATTTTATGGATTTTACAAAAACTTATGAATCAATCTACAACTAAATAAAGCCTCCCTACAAAACTCATTGTAATGATTTAGTAGTTGTATTATAAAATTATCATTAACCTTAAAGATATTAATTTTAAGTTTTAGAGAAAAGTTAAGGTGAAGTTAATATTTCCCTTATCCCTAACTCTCTTTCATCTTTTCATTGCTAGTTGTAGGATTTCTTGTGCAATGGAGAATATAAACATTGTAAATATACATTCTTAAGCAATGAACCTACTTTTTTATGTAGATGTTGCTACTTTCATATCCATTTCTTAGAAAAGTATGTCTAAGATGTTGCAAATGGATGTAAGATAAACAAAAATGCTAATATGGGGCCTAAGAAATACAACATAATTTTAAATTTAGTGATTAGAATATATGAATTATGGATTCTTAGATATTTGGGTTTTCAATATGCAACGAATTATAGATGAAGTAAACGCATTAAGGACATAATAATAAGAGAAATAAAATTTCTTTGTGCAATTAAAAACAAATGTAAGGTATTAAGAATTTGGGCTTTTAGAGTCAAAAAAACAAATGTTTTAGACTATTATCTAAGATAGGTTTTAGTGGTAAAAACTGGAAGACCATTAAAATAGCTAAAAGCCAAGAGCTTCACGGTGATTGATTTCGATTAGAACTTATAATTAAGGGCTTTCTATGAGATTTGATTTCCTTAAGTTTCATTCTTAGAAACCTTGCATTTAAATAAAATTTTGTAGTACATTTTCAAGTTGTTGGTTTTCTTACCATGACATGCAAGTATGGAGCAAGGTTGTGCTTTGCCAATTTAGGAATAATTTATTGAATATAAGCTAGAAAAATTGTTCACTTAGATCTTGATTGATAGTAAATTTCTGAACACATAATTGCAAGTGTCATTTCTATTCGAGTGATGTTTCGAAAATTGCAAAAATCTTATTTGGAAGGCCCTTGCATAGTAGTATTATTTGGATCATCTAAGGGTTTCATTTCTGATATTGATCAAGGAATTGTCAATTTTGAAAAGAAATGACATTCTTTAAAGGTTAATCCAAGTTTTGTATCATTGTTTTGCTAGATTCTTGAATGTTGGTTCTTTAATAAATACATATATATGTCTGTCGTACTCCAACTTGATTTTGAATGTGTGTGAATTCCTACAAGAAAGTTGTATTTATGTATGGTTGGTCCTACTTTGTATTATGATATTTGCAATAATTTTTTTAATATTATAATAGTTTCATTAATATTGCTATATGTTTTCACTAAAGGCTTTCATAGTTACCTTTTCATCGTATTGTTATGATTTGCTAATGAAGTTAGTTTTATAATTTTGTGTCTAGTTATCCTTGTTAACATACATTTGGAAACTTATAAAAGTGGCACTAGTTTGAATGTACTAAAAGGACACTTAGTTCTTGCATCTATTATGACGTGGATAGCAAAATGACAATCTTTAGTTACATATGTCAAATATTTTTATGCTACAACTACCCCATCCATAGTTGTGTAATGATGATGACTGATGTTATTATGAACTTTTTGATATTTTTCACTTGATAATCCATTCTATTACATTTGTATTAGAAGATTTTGATACTACTCTTTGCTAGGATTACTGGAGATGTATACAAATAGATGGAGCCAAGTGCACAAGAGAGAAAAAATGGTTTAGAAGAGTCCAATTGCAAAAAAAAGAAGACATGGACATTTAATGAAGGGCCAAGAATAGATAGTGGAGGTTTGGAATGGGAGGAAGAACTAGAAGAAACTTAAATACTTCCTAAATTTCATAGCTTTAATTTATCAAAATTGAAATCTTTATTTTTGTCATGTCTGAACCTTGTTTTACAAAAAGAGGAACAGAGTAATCCAATACTACTAATTTTATCTTCAAAATTAGAGACTATTTTACTCCTTAGCCCTATTCCATTTGCTTCTTTCCTAGAAAAATTTAGGTTACTCCAAACTTAAGAAGTTTCTTCTTTCCTAGACAAATTTAGGTCATTACAAACTAAAGTAGAGGAGAAAAATTTTGATTTATACAAATAGCTACCAATGGAACAAAAGGCCCAATGCATAAACTTGCTATAGGAGGTGTATCTTCTAAAGGTATGGGTGGGCAAGCTAATGCAAGAGGAAGTTCATCTAACAAATATAATTAGAAGCTTAATGTTGACTTAAGTTGCTTTTTATTTTAACTTTTAACTTCTTTGTCTTAATTACTTTTTATGTTGGAATTATTAGTATCAAATATTAATTTTGAATTCATTGTACTTGGAGTGTGGAGGTTTTCATACCTATCAATTTGGTTTTGGTGAAAAATGGCTATTTATTTATATTAAAATATGTTATTTTTAGTTGCATTCAAATTTATGTATCAACATCACATTTACTTTATTATTGATTTAGTCCAGATTACCACTTTCCCTCTATCTAGTTTCAAAAAATATTTTAATAGGCTACTATATCAAATATTTGCCTAATGTTATTATATAATATCTTAGCATGTTGTTAAATTTTCCATTTCTAGTTTGTTAATGATGAGTGACGAGGTACCCCTACACTCAACCATATGAATAGGAGCATTCACACATGATCCGATCAAACTTTGTAGATTGACTAGTTATGGTATCTAGATAGGTACACGTTAATCACAGTTTCCTATCTTCCCACCTAGACTAGTATTTGCTTTGCCATGTATGGTTTAGTCTAGAGTGAGGTGTATGGTTTAGTCCAAAGTGAGGCATATGGTTTAGTCTAGAGTGATGTGTATGTTTTAGTCTCTAAAGTGTTCTTTTAGCTTTTCATGTTTCTTGGCCTCATTTTGCCATGTGCTTATTTCAATGCCCATCTTTTAATAGATTGTGCGTACCTCCTTGATTAAGAGGGTTCAATTTTCTCTGGCCAAGCGATTCATGTCCTAGTTAACCTTGACCAACTATTCTCATAACTACTAAAAATATTCTTTGAGAACATTCTTTTTTTTCTCCATAGTGGTAAACTGAAGATTGTTTGCAGGAAGCTGTTTATTTTCTTCTTACAAGGCCTTGAGTGCTTTGGCATGCACATATGTCTACACTTGTGATTGGAAAAATCCCAATCGAACTTCTCTTTCTCCTCCACCACTCTTTTATTATCTACCAATAATTTATTATCTACCACTCTAGTTAGTTTGTGTGGATGAATTGAGATGGGTCCCACTATGCAGCTTGCAGGGTGATGAGCTTCTCTTGTAGTCTTTCCAACACCATCTTCACATGCTCAGCCCTGATCTTTGCCATGACCAGATTTTCTTTGGTGGAGATGAGGTTTGACTAAGTTGTTGTGACATCTTGAGTGATGTGAAATAGGGATGTCATCACTTGTCCTGTCCGCAATAACCAATTGAGAACATCCTCATGCTCTGCAAGAGTCATCGAGGGACCAACCAATGTTTGAGCATCATGTGCTTATGTGGTTCATGACCACTTCTGTGGCTCCTGCTACATCTTGATGCTGCATGACCATAACTATGGCACCTTCACCCATCTCCAATTACACCTAAAAGGATGCAACATTTCCTGAGATCTGTTGTGACCAGTGTGTCTTCCCTCCTCTTGTTTGGGTGGAAACTTTACCTTGTGTGTGATCTATGGAAATCATGGATTGTAACATATCGTCGATGACCTAGAAGAGATTGGTGTCATCACAACTTCCTCAACTAATCATCTTAGCGATGGCCCTGAGATGGCTCATTGATGGTTGATAATCCTATGATGGTGATGGTAGTTGGTCTTGTTGGCATGTGCTAGGCCCTACTTCTTATTTTTGACTTAGCCTTGTACTTGGGGGTTAGCTAGGCCCTATAGTTTGAGTTGTAGTGGGTCCCACCATCTATTCTTGTTCCAGCTCCAATGTCTCACTAGCACTTCTCCTTGGGGTTGGTGGATTTAGCAATTTAGCAAATGATGCATTTTTTGATCTTCTGGGGATGTTATTGGTGTACCCCAAAATGCCAACACATCAGCACAACGTCCTAATGAGACAAGGGAAGGGCAATGCGAGCTCCCCTATCTTGCATTCCTTAAACCACCTCAAACCATCTCAAAATCTCCATGAGATACAGATGGTGGAGGTTGGCATTAACCTTTCCCATCAATATCACACTTCCTCTAGCCACATACATTGAGATTATATTCAATATTTTCATGGGGAAGATGTGAGAAGTACTGATCTTGAAATCTTCTCTTCCAAGGTCAACTCTCCATATGCCTTGTCTTCCTTGCCATATATCCTTTTCAACTAGATTTTTTGTGCATCAGCATTAGAGTGAGTGGGTACGTGAGAAACTTTTGACCATGTATTCAAAAGATTCAACACTTTTGAAATGGCTTTGGTAGAGAAATCTATAGAAACACCACCAATGTCAATTGTGGTGCCTTTTTCTTTATTATGCAAAAATTGGTATGCCTCTCCTAAGTACCAAGCACCACCTTTAGAAAGGATAGGCCATAATGGGGACCCTTTGAGTTGGTCCCTAACTTCTTTAACAATGAACTCTATGAAAGGTCCAAAGTTGAGTTTCACCATCATGGCTACTCACATGAACCTTTCATGGATCACTTGAACACATTCTGGGGACAACATGAGATGTTGTCCTTGTTCAGGTGCTTTAGCGGCTTCTCTTTCAGCCTGTCCTGATTGCATAGTAATAGGAGGCTCTTGATGGATGCTAAATGATTATACCTTCTATTCTGCACATTCCTCAGGAGATGCCTAGCCTCTACCTCTCCTTCGTCATTTGGATGCACCTTGAGTGGGTTCTCCCTGCTGTCTATGTTTAGGGACCATCTGCAATCACACAGGGCAACTATTAGTAAGGTTATTTATAAGATTTGACTTATACCCTTTACTTCTTGTGTTTAATGAATTTTTTTATTGTTTAGTGCGATCAAGAGTTAGGAAATTTTATGAAAGTATCCCATAAAAGTTTTGATATTGGACCCTATTTGATTAGGTGGCTCCAAAATTTAATTCTCATGATATGGGTGAAGAGATAGAATTGATTTTGGTAACATGTTTAATAGTTTTACGGTCATTTACTCTACATGATATCCTTTAGGAGATGATGAATTTCAAAAATATTATGTACAACTTGGAGCATACCCTTCCCCCATGACTAAGCTAAATACTTCAGGTTCAGATAGGTTCAATTCGAATGGGAATTAGAGCATTAATGAGCAAGTTATGGCTATTTGAATGATAGGCATGCAAGCTAGCAAGTTCATGGAAGAAAATTTGAACAACTCCCCCTGCATGAATAGTGTAAAATGATGTTGATGTGCATAGGTATGTGGTCCATATATATAGTTTTTATGGATGCAATATTCTGTACCTGATAGCATGAACCTAATATTACATTAGATTAGATAGTGGGTACCCAATATTGCAACCAATTGAAAATAGGGTACTTAGAAAAATTGATGAATATCTAAATTTCCAAGGTCAACAACGAAGGAATTGATGTTAATTGGAAAAGTTCAAGGTAACATTGAATAGACCATAAGGTTCAAAAGGTATAATGGGGTAGAACCTAACAATGAAATTCATGAATAGAATGAGGAAAAAGGACATGTGAATGTACATAGGAACATTTGAACTTGGAAGGATGATAAAGGGAAGCATAACATTGGAAATGTGGTACTTAGAGGGTATAAAATGATGTGGTGGTGTGCAACAAGTACAAATTACAAAATTCATGCAAGTGGGTCTTCCTCAAAGAAGGTTCCAATCTATAATGCCCTTGCGTAACCACACCTTAAAATGTTTGTAGGCACTAGAAGGGTTAAATGTAATCTACACTGATGCAACAAAACACACACATGTTAAATACCACCACGATGATGTATGAATTCAATGCCACACAAGACATAGGTCACAAATACATGAACAATGAGATCAAATGAATTGTAGAAGGGATTGCAAAAGATTGGGATATGAGGTAACTAACCTAGGATATGATGAATCTTAAGTGTAGGATGTGATTAATGTGTCATTATCCCATTGCTCCAAAATCAAGACCAAGTCCATTCCTTGGATTAGTGACATCACATTATTTGATCCAATGATGGATAACCATAAGAGCATCATGACAGCAAGGTGTACGATCACTTGGCATTTTGTGCAAGGGAGGAGTGATTTGAAATTTCTTGGCAACATGTTTTTTTTCTTTTTCTAGCCATTTTGGCACTTTGTTTATCCCAATAGTGAACTAGAGAAGCCACCAACCTTTAGGCATGGGTGCATGTGTTTCTAGTGGGACCCCCTAGAACAACACTAATTTTCTTGATTGAGTGCCTTTATTACTCTTACTTTCATTTTTGGTTAGATCTACAAGGATCTTAGTACAACTAGGCTGCATGATAACTCCTACAGATGTCACCAAAAAGAATCCACAAGTTCCCTTAATGTTACACCTTTCCCATTCCCTCTTAGTCCATCATTTTTTGCTCTGGGCATAATAAGCACAAAATTACTTTTAAGTTTTCATGATGACAAGAATATCATCATACCTAGAGTAGAACCTCTTATTACTAGAATGGTTAGGTGGATGTGGTGAGCTCACTATCCAAATAATTAGTCACCTAAGAATTCATAGCATAGAACAACACCTCAACCAATGAGTCACATCAGTGTTTTATTCATAAATGAGATTATCCATAAAAATATAACAATATAAAACAATAAATAAAATAGTGAACAACAAATAAAAAGATGAAAAACTAGAAAACAAAAAAACAAAAAATTGTAAAATTAAGGAAAATAAAAAATATTTATTAATTCTTCTCATTAGAATGGGAGGTATTCCCCATGACTAAACTTGTGAGCATGGCTACAATTAATAGATGAAAAATTTCGATCCAAGAATTTTGGAAACATTGGAGTTTGGTCATATCCAAAACACTAGGTGTCTTTTGAGGTGGTTGTTGGAATGTACCAGATTGGGGTTCACACACTTGATTAAAGTAAGAATAGTGGGGTAGCTTATAAGATAAAGTTAGTTGATAAGGAGTTGACCCACCATAGCCCCCGTGATCGTAAGATGGTATGCAAGGATAGATATGTCTTCCTTCATGGCTAGATTCACTGGGTTGCATGGTTGTTGGAGTATTTCTTAGTGGCCAGGATAAGGTAACAAGAGGCGTTGGGTTCGAAGAAGCATATGCATCATAGTGCTGGACTTGTGTTGGGTTGAAAGATGTACTGGTTTTGGAAGCATGATTTTGACATTATGGGGATTCTTCACTACTATTGATAGTAGTAGCACAAGTAACATTTATGGGTTGATGCTATGGTGCAAAACCTTCTAGCACAACTGGTGGAGATGTAGAAGGAGGTGAAGGGTGAGATTATTAAGGGCAAGGAGAAGTGCAAGGAACATGAGGTTGTGATCTTATAGAGTACATGGGTTGATAGTAATTAGGAGAATGATAATGATGTGGTGAGATAGAGGATGTTGACCTAGTTTAGGAAATAGGATGCTGAACATAATAAGCACTTGGGTTTGAATGGTATGAAGGGTGTGACTAGTTTGAGGGTGGCCTCCCCCATGACTGGAATTTTTTCCACTGTGATTGAACACAAAATTTTTGTATGAACTCTAGCTGTAACATTCTTTCCCAATGCTTATCTAAATGTGACAAGATTGGGCATTGAATTTGGGGTGATCATATAGGCAAATGTTACATTGATACATATGATTGATAGTTGAGTTCTTATCCTTATTCTCTTCAAAACTTATTGTCAATTATCTAGTGGTGTTTTGTCCTATTTCTTGGTTCTTCATGGTTCTACCTCTAATAATGTTGGCATATTCTCCACATATTTCATGTATCCATTCTATCATCTTATTGATCTTTACCTCAATTCCATCTAGTGATTATGGTATTGGCAAAGATGATTCCACCTCCTTCAAGTGAGTTGATTCCTCCTCTTCATGATCATGGACCTTTACTATTTCAAGATTTTGGTCCTATTTAGAGCATTCAAAATTCTCCCATTTAGCCATTTCTCCATATCCTTTTTCTACCTGCTTAATAATCTTGAAATTGGTGGGTTTGTATCTCATATAGTTGACCTTGGACATACATCCCTAGGGTCTCCCTTGTTTCATTACAGAGCCCATCCATGATGTGATACATTAGCCTTTCCTCAGAGAACCCATTTCCTGGGCAATTATTTAACAATGAATAGTATCTTTCTAAGGCCATGTCCAAGGGTTCATGTTGCCCTTGTTTCCACTCTCCTCAAGGCTAACACTCTTACATAGGTTTGATATCTTTTAGTGAATTTTTCTACCATTGTTACCCAATGTTGAATTAATTTTGGTTTTAAAGACTTATACCACACTTTTTCTTGGCCAATGAGTGTTAGAGGAAATAGCTTAAGCTTTTGCCATCCATTATCAATGTTGTTCCATGCACAGGCATCACAGAAGGCTTATAAATGATGTTGCGGATCTAAATCATAGCCTCCTAAAAAATTCAGAAAGTTGTTTAAATCCAACCTAGGTAGATGGCTTTTCTTACAATGCCTGTACTATATTTGAATAACTCTTATATGTGAATTAGGCTCTTAGTGGCTAGTAGGGGTTCATCATCACTAAGTAGGTTATCAATTTGTGAGTTGGGATGATGTTGTCTTTGTTTATGTACATAGGAAACTCCTACATCAGATTGAGTACTCCAAAATTCATCTTCATCATTATATAATTTGTTAGTTCTCCAATGAATTGCCTTATTGGTTATTGCATTATCATGGTCTTTTGAGAGAGATGTTGTTGTGAATTTTTGTGTGATTTACTTGTAATTACTTCTTTCAGAAAGATATATAATGAATACTTTGTTACAATGATCTTGTATGATATAACTAATCTAGATAACTAGCACCATCCTTGGAAATAGTGCCAATGATGAGTGGTGAGGTACCTCTACACTCAACCATTTGAATATGAGCGTTCATGCATAATCTGGTCAAACTTTGCAAATGGACTAGTTGTGGTATCCAGATAGTTATACATTGATTGCAGTTCGCTATCTTCCCATATAGACTAGTATTTACTTCATCACATATGGTTTAGTCCAGAGTGAGGTGTATGATATGATTCTAAACTAGTGCTACTCCTAGAGGCAATGGAAAATAGCTTTGCTTTAATTTAAGAGGGACTGGGAGAAGAGAATCTAAGCTAGCCTAAGTGCCATGAGCATCCATCCTAAGCTATCCTAAGTGCGATAAGCATCCATCTTTAATCATCCATACACATCTTGGACCTCATGTACTACTTCTAGGATTATCAAGCATATATTACTTGAGCGCTCTTTGATACACTACTAAGTTACCAAGTACTCACACTTAAATGCTTGTGATTAAGTCGTACTCATTTCGCATTTAATACCAAGGATAGTAAATGAAGGTAAAGAGATATTAATGAAGAAAATAATAAATAAAAATAATAATTAAATAATTAAAACTAAGTGAATACTGTAATGATGAAGTAATTGTGATCTTTATTGTTGGTCATGTGTGTGTCCATGTACATCACACTCAAATAAAGGTTCCATACAATTACAATCACCACACTATGGGCATGCACTAGGGAAAGGGTTAAGATGAATTAAAAATGAACAAAAAAAATTTACTTCTATACTGGCCTACTCTTCTAATTAACTCCTTTCCTATGTGCCTAAATGTGGTATTTATAAGCTTACATAGGAACCACGATATCATGTATCTGATATCGCTACTTAGGTTGCGATATTGCGTACCTGATATCATGGGTCCAATATTATAGCCTGAAAAATCATGGTTCATTAGTTAATTTCTTGATGTTTATACACACATAATGATTATTTCCTTAGCATACAATTGATTATTTTAATATTCATTTCGAAAATATTTTCATGTTATTATCTAATTGTTGCCCCTCCAAACTAGTCAACATCATGAACCTTGTCATTATGTGATTCATGACCTTACTAATTATTTTTAATATATATTTAATTTGAAATTCAATTATTATAATTCTTAAAATGCCATGTTTTTCTCTTCCAACTAAGAATATTCTTGATTTTTCATTTCAATATGGGA
>MNCI01026967.1:37257-94052 GCA_015680685.1 Gnetum montanum
TTTTCTCTAGAGTTAGAATATTTTCTAAGTGCTCACAACAGGAGTCTGAGTGTGTACAGACCCTTGTTCAAGCATTGATGTACTTGAGCACAGTAGTGTAATAGGAATAAAGATGCTCCTTTTGATCATCCTTGTAGCACTAAGAATAGATTAATGTTTACTTAGTGCATTTGATATTCATGCACTTTACTCTAATGAACTTTAATTAACTAATTAATTTCTAGTTGTTAATAAACACAAGCACGACTACTTCAAGCATATGTGTAGCACTTGGTAACCTAGAAATACTTAATGTTTGGTAGCCTAATAGTGCTATATGTGATTAGGATGTGTCTAGAAAGTGGGAATGGTTACTTGTTTTAGGTTAGCTAGGTAGTAGATGAATTAGATCTTAAATTACTCTACCTTTCATTCTTACTGTAGGTGACTGAATTTATAAAACATAAAATGACAAAAATCATGTACCTTAGTTGCACTTAAACCATATCCTTGAACTTAACAAGTGTAGTTGGGAAGACAATGAATGTTCTCAATGCCCATTTCACTTCCTAGACAAAATAGTACATTGGTGAACTATATGTCCATGGAACTCAATTGGATTGCACATAAATGCCTTAGTGATTCATATGGTTAGGTGTAGGGGTACCTTGCCACTCATCATTAGCACACCTAGGATCTTTTATTTGTTTCATGCACTATCTATGATTTACTAAAAACTATTGAAATCGTTGGAATGAACCTTAGCATTAAATCATATCTTAAGATTACTACAACAATTTTAAGAAGCACACNGTTGACCTCCTTCACCAAAGTCAAAGAAAGGAATTTCATTGAATGAAAAGCCCCCAGAGAAGGGCTCTCCATCATCTTTTTGATATAGCAGGAATGGAGAATTATTAAATCCTTTTCCCTTCATAGATTCATGATTTTGTTCTAGTTGTTTATCCTATAAATGTTGTGCCATAGTGGAACACTAATCCCTAGCATCAATGTCTTGCACAACATAATCAACATGAAGTTCATGGAGACACCATCATATAAGCATTTGTTGAAGCATTGCAGGAATGAATCAATATAGTGGCAACATGGTGTTGTCCTCCATGTCACGCCACCATAGTTGTTCATCCTAGTCTAAAATGAAGGTGAAATTCGATACATACTCATTAGGATGAGCATATACCAATCAATATTTTTGAGGCACTGGTTCATGAACTCCATCAAACTTAGGTGGATAATCACTCCTNTTGGCTCTAATTGCAACTGCAAGGGGTGTGACCATGATGGAGGTTATTGAAATGACTAACGGGACTAAAATGATTGAAGGGATTATTGGGCAAGGCAAGATCAAGGGCATAGACATTCAAGAGAGGCACATCACCATGAACGAAGGGGTAGCAGAGGTTATCGTAGACATCAAAATTAAGTCCTTGATGAACTTTTCTTACTACCTGAAGTATGCTCAATATCATAGAGGTAGTACAAATTTCAACAAGGCATGTAAAGGATAGTTAGATCAAAAGGCTAGACATGAAAAATATTCCTTAGTTCCAAGGGGGATAGAACTCAGAACTATAGAATCATCTTCAAGTTTTTCAAGATGCATGTGCCTTGCAAAATATAGAGAATGAATGGAAAAAACTTAATTTGTTCCCAAGGACACTCATTAAAGAAGCAGAGAACTAGTACTAGTCCTTAGAATTGGAATCTATCAGATGATGGAGTACCATGCTTCAATTGTTCAATGAAATATATCAAACAGACTCTAGAGTGTCCAACTTGAGAAGGTAGATCCAAGGATAGAAACAAGGAACACACAAATCCTTGGATGCCACCATAACTCAATACTATTCCTTAATGCATAGATGTCCTAGCCATGATTATTCTCAACTAGATTGACTTCAAATAGGTTTCAATCTAGAACAAGAAGAACCCTTAGTATTTATGCCTAAGGGCTATTGGTATAATTAAGTGCTTGTCAGATACAAAGATTGATTGAGTAGGTAGCTAAAAAGGAAGGTCAATTAAGAAAAAGAGAAAGTGTAGAAGAATATAACTATGATCCTTTTATTCATAAGAGAGAGGTTCAATTTTGTGATAGTGAGGAAGAATTAGCACTTGATGAGGTGGTGAATAGGAAAACCTTGCCTCTTGAAAAATTTTATTCTAAAATTATAAGTAGGGTTGATCAATTATGGGATTCCAAGAATAGTAGATTTCAAGCTATCCTAGAAATTGCTAAAGAGTCCAAAGAACAAGGTAGTAATTGTGAGCACAGGAGGTGCAAGGAAGCTGAACATGCCTATGAAAGAGGTAAAGGTAAGATTTTTGCAATAGAATAAGTTATGGGAAGTGAATTAGATAATGATGGTGGATGTGATGTCTACCAGCATGAATATCCTGAGGGATGTTGCCCCATAAGACCACACTTATAGGAGTTTAGGATGTACACTTTGAATCCAAGACTCGCACAAAGGCAAACACCTAGAAGATTGTCTTATCCTCAAGGAAATTTTAGGAACTTATATCAATAATGATGTATTATCCAAGTGGAATTCCTTTGCAATCATATGAGCAATATCAACAATGGTAGCAACCATAGTCATGGGCATTGGCACTACCAAGGTAGTAATACCCTTACAAACAACCTAATTCATATGGGTACTATGTTTAGCAACCCTTGTCTCCACATGACTCTTCCAGTCACATTTCTACCTTTCAATCTTACTATCATCATTATGATTATTATCAAACTCATTCTCTACATGTAAGAATGGATACCACCCCTTATCCTTATCCTCCTCCTGGTTTTGCACATCTTCCTCCTCTATCTACATAGCTACCACTTGCTTTGCCTATGCAAGGTGAACTATGAACTCAACCTCAACAATGTAACACTATTAGGATTGTTAACCTATAACCAATTCATCAACTAAGTGGTTTGAATACACGATCAAAGAAAAGACCTTTCTTTTGATCTCGTAGTCTTCCTAAGCCCTCAAATACACCTACATTTAACAACCCTGATCCTCTATCTTTCTTTGTATCAACTTCCTTCAAGTTCACATCAAACCAAATACCACTTAGGATTCATATTGTGATGCTTACTCACATCATATCTAATTCGATCTGTGTTAGAAACATTCCTAGGAAATTAGCTGAGCTTTGAAGTCCTTCGATTTCTTTGTAGATTGCTAGGAATGAACCATGCATAGCTCTTCTTGATTCTGATTTTGATGTCAACCTAATCTCTCATGAGATGTATAATGCATGAAACCTACCTTATCTCAAGAAGAGCAATATCATGTGGCAAACTAGTCCATCACTACTTCATTAGGACTTATAGAAGACATTGTGACCACTGTCTATGGATGATCTTATCTTGTTGATTTCCTAGTGATTAAGGTGGAGAACAACAAAGGGGACTTCACAATCATCATGGGAGGGGCATGGCTAAGCATCATTGATGTAAGAATGGGAATTAGGGATATTTCCCTAGAAATATCCAAAGAAAATGAATTTGAAAAGATCAAGAAGAACTAAGTTCCATGTATCACATATAGAGATACAAGGTGCAGTTATGTGTAGAAAGTCTAGACAATGAGACCAGCATCCATCTTTTCATGCAAGTGGTATGCACTAGAAGTAGAAATTTAGAGGTGTCTGTATATAATAGCCACAAAATAGGAGGACACATAGTGGCTAACCGTTGATTCTAAGTGCAACACACTTTGCATGGAACCAATTGAGAGCTTGACACGTGCATATGTCATAGGCATGGATGAACTAGAGCAAGTTCATCACCAACTCTCTAATGATGCAAATGATGATGCCTATTTGAAAAAATTGGAAACTCCTGAGAATTTCAAGAAAGAGCCCCTTGAACTAAAAATGATATTGATTGGCATGGAATATGTGTTCTTAGAAAGTGTGAAGCTAGTCAGAATCAATGCAAATCTTGCTCCAAAGTAGAAAAAGATGCTATTGAATGTAGTTGAAAAATGATTAGCAACTTTTTCCTGGTCATATCTTGAACTCATAGGGATTGATCATAGGATATGCTAGCATCACATCTACACTAATTCAGCCATGAAGCCAAAGAGGTAGCCATAGAGGTGATTGAACCCCAAATTAAAGTAGATCATCAAAGAGGAAATCAAACAACTCCTTAAGGCAAGGTTCATTTATTCCATTGTAGATAGTGAGTGGGTTAGTTCACTCATGATTGTACCAAAGAAAGGAGGCATGTGATGAGTTTACATCGATTTTTAGCTACTAAATATGGTAGCATTTAAAGATCATTTTCTATTTCCATTTTTTGATTAGGTGTTAGACATAATATTTCGGCATTACTACTGTAGTTTTCTAGATAGTTATAGTTGCTATCACCAAATCAAAATTACATTAAAAGACTAGGCCAAAAAAACATTCATGAGTCCTTGTGGGAATTTTTCATATCTCAAGATGTCATTTGGTCTATGTAATGCCTCTACTACATTCCAAAGCCTAGTTCTAAGCATTTTTCAATGGCAAATTAGTAGTGGTGTGGAGTCTTCATGGATGACTTCTCCACCTATAAAGCTACATTTGAGAAAGTGCTAGACCACCTTGAGAAAGTATTAAAATGATGTGTTGAGAAAAACCTTAGGCTCAACTAGCAAAAGAGTTATCTAATGATCTATGAAGGCATTGTATTGGGGCACAGGATCTCACAAGCAAGAATTGAGGTAGAACTTGAGAAAATAAGGGTCATCCAAGGAATAACTTGCTAACGAAAAACTATCAAAGATGTTTGATCATTCCTTGGACATACTAGCTACTACAAATGATTCATAGAGAATTTCTCTAAGAGTGCAAAGCCTTAGGTTGAGCTAACAAAGAAAGATGCTTCATTTTTCTGGATCACAGAATGTGAAAAAGCATTCCAGAAACTAAAAGAGAAACTTGTAGAAAGTCCAATCCTATAAGCATCCAACTAGTCCAAGCCATTTCATGTCATGATAGATGCATTAAATTATGCCTTGGGAGCTATGCTTACTATGATGGATAATAAAAAAATGTCCATACTACATCCACTATACAAGTCGAAGCATTGTTGATGCACAATTGAACTACACCACCAGAGGAAAAGAATTGATGGTAATGGTGTTTGCTCTAGGAAAGTTCAGGCACTATGTGCTTAGATAGAAAGTGTTTGTACACACAAACCATAATACCATTTGCTTCTTGATGAAGAAGACAACAGTGAGTCCCTATGTCATATAGTGGCTAATGATCTTATAGGAATTCATTCTTATGATGGTCGATTAAAAGGGCACTAAGAATGTGGTTATTGACCAGTTGTCTCGATTATGATGGGATAATAAAGAGGAAGAAAATGCACTATTTGATATGTTTTCCTAATGAACTCCTATTTACTAGGGCTATAATTGAAAAATTTCCAAATGAACCTAAATGGTATCATGGCATTCTCACATAGCTTCTAACTCAGGAGATGCCACAAGCATTGGACCACTGAAAGAAATAATAGTTTCTTCACTAGGTAAAATGCTTCACAGAGATCAATGAACACCTCTACAAGGTGTGCACCAATGGCCTAGTTTGGTGGTGTGTCCTTGATGTTGATTAATTACATGTTCTCCAAGATGCTCATGAAGGCTTTTGCAGAGGCCACTATGTTGGGAGATGTACAACTATTAAAATTCTAATGGGAAGGTACTATTGGCCAAGAATCTTTAGGGATGCTCAGTAATATGTCCACTTTGTGAATGCTACCAATGAGCTGGTGGAATGAATTCTCAAATGGAAGGACCTCAACAATGGATTCAAATACTAGAACCATTTGACATTTGGGGCATTGATTTCATGGCTCCCATCACACCCATGTCAAATGGAAAGGTGTACATCATAGTTGTTGTTGACTATTACATGAAATGGGTAAAAGCAATAGCCATCATCTACTATACATCTTCTACAATTGTTTGGTTTGTATAACAAAATGTTGTAAATAGGTTTGGTGTGTTGCATGCATTAATTTCTGATAATGAAACTCACTTTATAGACTCTACTTTTTAGAAGCTTATGCAATGCTTGGGATTTGAACATAAACTCACAACACCTTAAGATAATGGTAAAGCTGAGGTCACAAATAGGGAAATCACAAAGATTCTAACAAGAATTGTTAGCAAATATAGGAAAGACTAGAGCACAAAACTCAATGATTCCCTCTGGGCCTACCACTCAACATGGAAACTTCATATAGGCTACTCATCCTATGAGCTTGTGTATAAAAAATTAGCAACACTTCTGTTGGCGACCGTTTGGGATGCAACCGCCAACGAGTGTTCTTGAATAGGATTTAGGTGCCTGCTGGTCTCTGGAAACACCAAGGCCTAGATACCTCGAAATAAACTCAGTAGTTAATGTGAGTATGTGTGTGTGCTTTAGCGGCGTGCGGTTGTGAGAAATGTAATGATTGTGTTGCGTGTAAACTACAAATGACTTACTTTAAAGAGATTCAGCCAACTTTGCCAAGTACTGTGAGTTGTTGAAGGTTTCCTATTTTGTTCAACTACCTAGTCTACGCGGTCCTTATAATACCTACTTGTAACAAATAAAATTTTGCAAAAACATTTGAGCACAACTCCGAAAATCTACTCCTAATTTTCCCCAGAGAAAGAGATAGTTCCGCAAGAAAACTAGAAATAGAGCAAGATTCAATGAAAATAAATAGAAAAGAAAAGAAAGCAGATTTGTGTAGACCTCAAATATTTAAACAAGGTAAAATGACACGAGTAAACACTTCGCAATAAAGCTATCCCAAATTCAATATCTATGAATTGTTCAAACTTCCAAGGCTCAAACAAGCAATATCTTCAAGACAATCCTATTATGCTACCAAAAATTGCTGCGTCCCAAGCAAGTTCTTCTTCCAAGCGAGTTCTTCTTCCACCTTGAATCTGCGTCCCTACAAAAATTATTTTTTGTTTGTTTTTGGCACTACGCGACTAGCAGAGACATCACTGATTTAGGGCCAAAAGAAATAGTTGATTCTGCGTGAAATGAAAGCCATTACAGGGCAAAGATAACCTTGTATTCCCCTGCCTTGGTACCAATGCGATCCCTATAAAAAAAATGGCATTCTCCTGGATTGTTTTCATTTCTTTACAGCAATTTCGTCTATTTCCTCCCAATGCGTATAGTGGCTGGAACTGTGTTTGTTTCTTTTTGCAGTAAAAACATTATCCAAACCTTACAATAGTTACTTTGATATTTCTCATTGATGCATCCATAAACAGGATCGGCTCTTTTAGCTTTTCAACTCTTTTCATCCTTCCCTTTGCAAAGGAGCATGATGAATTTTTCTTTCCTTGATATTAACTCTTGAAAATGAAAATATTATATCTTAGTTTCCTAATTTTCTACATGAAACTTCTAGTATAAAATATCAATAAGGCTCAACCATCATATATATTTTTGCTTTGAATATCTTCTATGGCTTATTCATATTTTATCACCTTTGTTGTTCCATGAAATGGCTAAATGTGCCAACAACTTCCTATTTAATCTGAGCTTCGTACACTTTCAACAACCTGTGAGCTTGACCTTGGATTTAGTCTACCACAAAAAGAAAGATTAATGAATCTCAACTTGCTAGATGAAAATTAATTAGTAGCCTTGTCATCTAATGAGCTTCATAAGACATATAACAAAAAATGCCATGACCTTAAAATTAGGAAAGTTAAATTTCAATTGGGAGATAAGGTTCTCCACTCAAACCCGACACATGTATCTCAACAAACTAATTTCTAGACATTGTGGGAAGGATCATACATCATTTATGAAACTTTTCCTTTTAGGATCAAGATGATCTACAAACTTGAGAGCCCAGATAAGAAATAGCTGGGCAACATACGACAAGCCAAACCTTGGCATGAGCATAAGCCAATTAATACAATAAAAATCTCATGGGATGGACAACCACACTCAATATTTTGGATCTCCTCCTTTTAACTTAGTTGTGTGGGAGATGGCCATCCATGCTAAGTATATATGAAGCTCCTTAGTTTTCATATTTTTGTTTTACAATGTTTTTTTACACATTTTTTATTTTACATCTTTTGTTTCCTATAGTATTAAATTTTCAAATTTTTTGTTTTAGAACATCACTAGTACATGTTCTTTTTCTTGAATATTTTTACCATTTGACATATATATATATTTTCTTTATTGGGATGTGATTTTATTATCTTGTTTTAATAGTAAGCATCTTATTACCATATGGGTACACTATGATTTAAGTGATGTGGACATGTGCTATCTGGTTATTTGATTGTTGGTGTCTAGATTCTATCTTTCAATTTTGATGCTGATAATTAGGACATGGTTTCTTTTCAAGCAACAAGTAGTGAGTCCACAATATCCACCCATCCACAAACTTTATGGTTTCCCTTATTCTAGAAATCTGTAGTCCCTTTTTCATTAATAAAACTATAATGAATTTGTGACTTTGCAGCTTATATATTTGGAAAGAATTCAACGATTGAATAGGGTGTGAATTCAAGGGGATTCAATATTCTTTGTGATTTTCTACTTACTTGGGTCAATGTGTGTTTTCATAGATTTCTTACCATTTCATGTCTACCAATAAAGGAAGATGAATAATTCTTTGCATGGTGTGGTTCCTATTTTAAAATAAAAATAAAAATAAAAATAAAATAATGGGAATTCAATGCACACCCCTTAGAAAAAATAAACAGGCTACAAGCACTAGTTATGGGACTAGAAATACATGTTACCCATGCTTGAAGGTACCCTCTAACTAAGGCCCTTCCTCACTTTCTACTTCTCTTTTCTTCTTTAATAAGGAATGATGGTTTTTCTATGGATGTAATCTTCTATCTTAGGGGGGTGGATTGGTCTTAGAATGGTGATGCAAAGTCACTAAATGTGGCTGGTTTTGGTTTGGACTATTGATGAATTTTATCAAGTCATTTAACCATAAAATTCACAAGGAACTTCATGTGACCTCAATCAGGAACTCCATTTCACTCTCACTCATCCATCTATTCTTTCCATGTCTCATGTCACTACTAATTTCATGTTCTTATTCAATGTCCTAGTTTGATGTGTGAAAATTCTTAGGTAGTTTCTTATAGGGTTTTTACTTAAGCTTTCATAACCATTAATCATCCATAGAGCCCATGGAATCTTTGGTTTGAAGTTATGCAAGGGCATAAAAGACCTATGCTTGCTTTGGGGAGGATCCACTTTCATATCTTTTGGTTGGGTTACTTAACTTATTTATTTTTAGACATTCTTACAATCAAATCCTATCCCATTTCCCATTAGTGACATCCAATTGTACACATTTTCATAGTGCTTTTCAGTCAAATCTTTTATCATTACTATTGTGAATTCTTACATCCTCTTCAAGTATTTCCTTGTGTTGAAGTTTTTTAAATTTAATGGACTGCTTATTCATGTTACCTTTTTTGTCAGTCTTCTCAATAACACTACGAAAGAAATCAATCTACCACAATCGCAACCTAGCCAAGTGTAACCACCAACGAGACAAGGTACTTAACAGCTATGTGTTACACATTACATAACAATTCAGGATTTTGTTATGATTGTAGTAGAAAGCATGGACTAAAAGTTGGACTATCTTCATGAAGGATGATGTATCAATACCACACGATTAGGACTATTCATGATTGTTGGATCTTCTCCCTCACTGCTTAGCTACCAGGAGGAGTTGGATGTCAGTTTGTCTAGGGTGTTCACTTCTCTTTTCATGAACACCTAGTTTTGAAAAAGGATTATAAATCCATACACGTGTGCACTTAGATTCTATTTGTTCAATCTCAGTCAATTTGTATGTCAGTTAATAATCCCATACCTTCCCAATATTTTTTTCAGAACTTGTTCCTTCTCTTCTTCACTCAAGGATAAGTTTTCATTTAGTTTTGGGGATACGATGAATCATGATTTGACTAACTTTGATATTAGATATATCTAATATTGAAGCCTTGACATCAGATACTTGACATTAAAGCCTAAGATGTGATGTCAAATATCTGATATTGTAGGGTATATGTTAGCCTATAAATATAGTGCTTGGGCTCATAGTTTTTGAAAAAATTTCATAGTTTTTATCATAGAGAGTGAATCTCTTGTAGTTTATTTTTTCTAGAGTTAGAATATTTTCTGAGTGCCCACAGTAGTAGTCTAAGTATGTATAGACCTGTGTTCAACCATTGGTGTGTTTGAGCATAGTAGTGTGCTGGGAATAAAGATGAGTCCTTTTGATCATCCATGTAGCATTGAGAATAGATTAATGTTTACTTAATGTATTTGATATTCATGCACTTTAATTAAGCAATTAATTTCTAGTTGTTAATAAACACAAGCATGACTACTTCAAGTATATGTATAGCACTTGGTAACCTAGAAACACTTAGCATTTGGTATCCCAGTAGTGCTATACGTGTTCAGGCTGTGTCTAGAAAGTGAGAACATGTACTTGTGTTAGGCTAGCTAGGTAGTAGATGAATTAGATCTTAAATTACTATACTTTTCATTCTTGTTGTCAAAGAAAATATTTATAAAACATAAAATGATAAAAAGCATGTATCTTAGTTACACTTAAATTATATCATTGAACTTCACAAGTGTAGTTGGAAAGAAAATGAATGCTTTTAATGCCCATTTCACTTCCTAGAAGAACTAGTCTACTAGAGAACTATAGGTCCATGGAATTCAACTAGATCGCATGTAAATGCCTTAGTGATTTGTATGGTTGGGCATAAGGATACCTCACCACTCATCAATTTCATTCATGCTAGCAATAGAAGTTTATGATTTTTCTTCATTTATGTGTTGTTTTCTCTCTCTAGTTGAATGTTAAATGAACAAATCTCTCTCGTGTTTGTCTAGAAATATAAAAAAAATAGTATTTTCATAAATTTTAATATCCTAGATATTTCATCTATTTCTTTTTGATTTTATTACCTCAACCATATCACCATTTCAGCCTTATTTTACTTTTTATTTTAATCTATCAAAAGATAAGATTGAGAATACAAGTTCCATAAAATTAAGACTCCCTTAAAGTGATATCAAAATGAGTCAAACATAATCGTCACTAGTTGTCAAGAATTTTTGAGCACCTTATGTGTGTTCCTATTATAAATTATTAGTCAAAGCATAAAGCCAATTTTCCCATTCATCCCAAAACTATTTTCTCTATGGATCCATCTCGTGTGACTAATGAACATGTTCAAAGCCTAATTCTAGCCCATGTTGTCTTAGATTAGAGGCCAGAATATTATCACCAAGTTGGCTCTTTCATTAAACTTATCAAAATATTTATAAATATCAAGCTATAGTGCACAATCTCATTTTTTTACTAAAAAATAACCTAACCATGACTTATGGTCAACTTTTGATAGAATCAATATTAAAATGCCTCTATTTTCAATGATCACAACTAGAACAGAATTGTTGTATTATAGAAGAAGATATCCACAATTGATGATCCATGTCGACTCAACATAAAATTCAAAAGAAATAGAACACATCTACAAGTAATCATGACTCATGTGTTGAAATTTGGTGGATGAGTCCCTTAATGAAAATTCTAAAATTTTATTAAATTTTGATAAAGATTGGTTTACCAAGAGTCATGATATTACAACACAAGTCATGATCTTTCATCATGAGTCGACCATGAATCATAACACTTCACCATGAGCTAATCATGAGTCATGATGCTTCACTATGATCTAGCCATGAATCATGGTATTTTCATCATACATTGACCATGAGATATTGTGTTTTTGACATGACCTACGCATAGGTTGTGATGAAGAAATCAAAATTTTAGATCAACTTTGAAAGACTATAGCTCCCTCATTATTTGTAGTATTAAGGTGATCTTAGGCTTATTGGAAAGGTCTTAAAAAGATGTATCCTCTTGAGAAATTTAGGTTCAATTAGATTTTAATTAAGAGTCAAATTTAGCTTAGAAAATTATTAGTTAGAAGTATCTAATTTTGTCAAATTGTTTTACCATAATTTTTCGAATAATACCATTATTTGTGGTTAATAACCATGGGTCATGGTGGAGTCATGATTAACCTTTTATCATGAAATTTGTACCCATAAGTGGTGGTGACCTTAAGGTTTGATTCTATGACTATCATGAACTAACCATAAATTTTGATTTGCTTTACTATGAGATGTGGTTAGGCTGTGGTACTAAAGAAAACTTGAATTTCTAAAGATTTGAATGTTGAATTTAAATGCATTGTGATTCGTTGGAGTTGATTCAAGATGCTGAATAACTTGTGATGAGGAATTGGTATGTTTGATTTGTATTTTATGAGGAAATTTATTGATCCCAATTAAATAACCTTTGATCTTCTAGACACAATGCTAAACTTGAGCTACAATGAATTTAGTGAAAATGCTTTGATGAAGTTGTTGATGATGATAAACTAATGATGAGATATATTGGAAATCTATTAATGAGAATGTTCATGATTGTTGATAAATTTTGAATGATAAATAAAAAATATGAATAAATTAATGATGATTAAGATTGGTGATATGATGATAATTTGATGAAATGATGATGAGATGTTGAAAATAATGATGAATTAGAAAAACTTTTGTAACACCTTTAACCTTGTTGTTGTAGCATCTCTTATAATGATATTTTTTCCCCATATTTATCATCAAATGATGGGGCCATAATGATATATGATGAGACTAGCATTTTTTTTTATGGAAAATGGGCTAAAAATTGAGGAGACTTAGTAGATTGGGATAATTATTTAATTACATTTTTTCATTTATCTTTTAAAAAAGGAAAAATAAATGAAATTTCTTATCTTATCCTATATTAAATAAAAATTTAAATATAGATTACATGGTTTTGGTCCCTATTTTAGAAAAATTTTATTTTGTCTTCTTTTGTACTTTGACTTTATCCTTTTATCTTCATACTTCACCTTGAATTTTTACATTTTCATGTAAAATTTTGTGTTTATTAACCTTGAATTTTGGCCTTTTGTATTCATTTCTTCTTCTTATTTGAATTCCATAACATGAGCATGAGAATTGAGTGATGTATGATTGACTAAAATGCATGTTAGAATCAACACCGTGGTTAGGCCACCATGTGCTCTCCACAACTCATGATCTACATAAATAAAGGCATATCCAAAATGTAATAAATCTACACTAATAGATGGCACCACGAGTTGATCATGGGCCTTAGTAAAGCAACCACAATCTTACCATGACACATCATGAGGCAATCATGAGTTAACAAGGACCTGTGGTTAAGATAGAATTATACCAAAGATAAGTGTAGTACTATAATAATTCCAAAATCAACCATGTCTCATATTCAAGCCTTCATGACTTCAGCATGACTTTTGGTCAAGGGACCATGATATAGCCATGACTTGTAATCAAGGCTCTTAGTACTTTGATACACTATGACCTTACCACAATTCATGATCAGGCATCATAAAACAATAATGAGTACACCATGACTCATAGTCTGCAAAATCATGAGTAAGCCACCACTCATAGTCCTAGTTATGATCAACATTTTAGATAAATTTATAGGAAAGGCTAGATAATCTTTGAATTTTAAAGAGACCTTAATTTAGCTATGTAACCCTAGGAAATATGATACCAGCTAGTGACAACAAAGAAGAAAAATGCATCAATGTTGTGCAAGTTTTCATGCACAAACAACTTATATGTTGGATTGACTAATTAAAAGGAAAAACATAAAATTGAACATTGTTGTTCAACTTATGTTCTATTCTATGTTACTATAAGTATAAATTTATAAACAATGAAGGCTAATTAAGAAATTAAAAAACATATAAGTAATACTCCATTATGTGAAGGTTTACACCTCATACTACATGTTGTTCACAATGCCTCTAACTTGTTTAATTAGGTCTAATGTGCACTAGATATATGTTTATTTGTATTTTTATTCTTCTTGATCTTATTAAATACATGGAAAGAGTTATATTTAACTACATAATATAATCTTCCTAATGGCTTGTAACTATTGTTGGAGCTAAAACTAGATGGGTATATGTATCCTCATATACATATAGTTAACATTACACTTTTGTAGAACTTAAAAATAAATAAAAATATGACATATTAGCATCCATATAAAAATTAAACCTATGACTTTCAAACCACTATGTACCTTTTGATGTATCAAAATGTTAAGTAAAATTCAGTCAAAGATTGTTTGCATGATTATGTGGTTATTGTGTTTGTAGCATAATGTACATGGGAAACCAAGATGAGATATAGCCTACAAGATGACAAGAAATGAACTAGTCTAAAGGTCAAAGAAGAAGGTCATGCACAAGGTCTCAAAAAAATATGTAAGAATTCTAAAGAATGTGGATGAGGACCAGATGCTATACAAGCAATGTTATCATCATTAAAGCATGTGGAAGATCAAGGTTGTGGACAAGGAATGATGAATTCATCATGCAAAGGAATTTAAAGAAAGATGTCTCCAAGAAATAGTAGACATCCTGGTACAACTGGAAAACACATAGACAAAGATGTCTTCAAGAAATAGTAGACATCTTTCCTTAGGCAAAGAAATCTTTACTAGAGAAAGACATCTTCACAGAATGTAGGACAGAATTAGAAAGACATCTTTCATAAGACAAAGACGTCTTCCCAGAATCAAGATTTTAGAAAGACATCTTTCCCAAACAAAGACATCTTCCTAGAATTGAATGTAAAAATAGAAAGACATCTCATGCATGAAGAAGACATCTTCCATGATCATTGCCTAGTCATTGCTCAAGTTTCAAGATGGAATTAGAAACATGGAATTTATAAGAAGACATCATATGCATTGAGAAATGTCCAAGCATGTGTAAAATCATTATATAATCATTTGTCAATCATTTTAAATTTTGTTGATCCTCATTGTTCTATTTTTTTCATTAAAAAGTTTGTTGTACTCAAAGTGCAAGGATTAGAAAATTGAGTTGCATTTATCCCTTATAATTATTCTCCATTATTGCCCTATGGGATTGATGTGCTTCCTGTAGGAAGGCATCTTTCTTAAGCTTCTCAAGATCCTATAGGATTGAGTGTTTGGTATTATAGAACAACACTCTAGGGTATAGCTCAAGATTGCAAAGGTTGTGGAAGCCTAGAAACCACATTCCAAGCTTTACGGCACCTTGCAGGATTAAGTGGTTTGTATTGTAGCACAACACTTTGCAGTAGGGCTTTAAGACTATACAAGGTGTGGACCCTTCAAACTGCATTTGAGAGCAACAAAGTTTGGATGTGTTCTTGAGATCTATCCTTCAAGTGTAGACTACCGAAGTTGGGGAACCATATTAAATTTTATGTGTATGCTTTTTCTAAAAAATTTTTAATTTAGAAAACTTATTCATCCCTACCCCTTCTAAGTTTAATGATCCAGAACTGGTATTGGAGCCTGCTATTCTTCTTTATGATCATCAACTACTAGAATGAAGAATTTTGGGAACATATTACATAAAGTCATTCATGTTTGAAAAATTCAACTTTGCCTACTAAAAAGGCAGAATGTAAGTATTTTTCAAATCCATGGAATTTTGAGTGTGGAAGTCAATCCTTGAAGGCTATGCTCCACCTGTTCATAGCTCCTCTAGCATCATCAAGCCTCGCAACAAATTGACAAAAGAGGAAAATGATAAGTTCATGTTTGATTCAAAAGAAAAAATTATTTATATTGTGCATTGAATAAATCTGAATATAATATGGTAGTAGGATGTAAAATGGCCAAAGAAATTTGGCAAACTTTAGAAGCTACATTTGAGGAAACTTCTATTGTTAAGTAATCAAAATTATTAGTTTTGCAAAGTAAGTATGATAAACTCAAATGAGAGAAGGTGAAAAAATAAAGGATTATTTCTCTATAGCTAATGATCTTATTCTAGCTATTAGCAGAATAGGAAACGATCTACTTGAAACTGATGTCATCATCAAAATTATCAAAACTCTATAATCAAAGTTCATACCAAAGGTTACAACTATGGAGGAAAGCAAAAATTTCTTAACATTGAAATTCAAAGAGCTTAAAAGTGGTCTCATTTCTTATGAAATGAATCTCATAAGTGAAGGAGAAATCCATGAAAGACCTATTGATCTAAAGACTACCGCCATGGAGAAGGAGTAAAATAACCATGATGAGGGTAACAAAGTTGAAATTGCCATTCTCTAAAGAAAACTACAATGATTGCTTACAAGAATAACTAATGAAGTATCTTAGAAAAGGGCCAATATTTTTAGAGGTAGAGAAAGAGGTAAAAAAATTTTAAATACTTCTAACTTGGATTTCTTTTCTATAGAATTTAGGCTTTGTGGAGGAAGAGGCTGTATGACCTTTGAATGTCCAAGCGATCCAAGCTATAGCAAGGTACAACCAACAAATAGATCCAATGATGAGGAATAGAAAAAGAAAAGCTTTTCTACAAGTTGGAATGATGGTGAGTGAATTGAAGAAGAAGCATTCAATTCTTCTAAAGATTCACATCTCATATGCATGGTGCTTACCAATGAAAATTTCTCACATATGGCTAAACAAGATGGTAAGTGTGACAAGAGGTATAATGAATTTAAAGAAGAAATTTTTTTACGTAATTTGATTAGGAAGGTAAAGAAATTAGTAGTTTCTAAGCTACATGTTATTCATATTGAAGTGAAAGAAGAGATCTCATGCATAAAAGCTGAGATTTAACAACTAACCTCTTTTAATAAGGATTGCGACAAGGATTAAGAACATGAGGCTCCTAAAAAGTAGCCATGGAATTTAGAGGAAGAAAACATGAAAAATCATGTGCAAGATCAAGCATAGTCAAGTTTGATAATTTTGATCATGAGGATAATACTTTATTTATTTTTAAAAATTATGGATATAACAAAACTCTTAACTATATTCATGATGATCAAAACAATTTTAATACTTGGTCTTGTCAAAAAGGCTTTGGTAAGAAAATTGTGAAAGTACCAATTAATGAGAATGAAGAGAAGTGGAGAATTGAAAATTATACAATAAGTGATCAAAGGTTCTATCATAAAAATCATGTAAAAATATAGACATCACACATATGATCTAATGAGAGAGAACCAAAGGATGAGGTGATACTTCATGATAGGGGACCTCATCTCAAACTCCATTAATCTTCTATTCTCCTTTGCAAGCAAGGTAAGTCAAGGTAAGCTTAGATCTCTTTTTTTGCTAGGTAATATGGTATTTGAAGTCCAGAATTATTTGTGTCTTGAAAAATGGTGGAATAATTTTTTAGAGCATTCCTTACATTCATTTCTTGAGCTTGACATAATTGGTTTTATGAAAACATGTTTGTAACTCTTATTTTGATTTTCTTTTCGATCATTAGCTTATTGGTTTTAGTCATGTTTAATCTAAACTTATCTTGAAGATCTAACTCTAAGCTCATGGAATTTAGGATATTTTTCTATTTAAGAAAAGTTTGTGAAAACTCCTATCAATATTACTCATTGGAGATCTTAGTCTCCACATTTGAGCTTAACGTTGACCTACAATTGTAGTGCATTTGCGATTTACAACATTTGTAAATTAATAGCCCATGATAAGTAGCACATGTGTAGGGGGAGCCTATTTCTCATTATCCATCACCATCTTGAAGATCATCAATGTAGGGTGAGCCTATTTCAAGAGACATTGAAACAACAAATATTCCCAAACAAGTAAGATAAGAACATCAAGAGGTATTTTTTCTTTTTAGTCAGTGGCTTAAATTTGTGATATTCTTTTGCATGATTATCATTTTATTTTTGAAAAATGATTGTGTTTGTGGCATTGCCTTGTATAAAAAGAAAAATATTCATGTTTTTTTAATGACTTCCATATCTTTTGTGTTGATATTTTTCAAATTTCTAGTTAAATATAAAGATACAATTTCTAATGAGATATTTATTTCAATTAGATAGGTTGCTTGATCTATACTTGGTCTTTATCATCAAATTATGCATTGGTTATTTTTGTTCTAAGTTGTACATCCTTGTCTTGAACTAATGAGAGAAAATCTTATGTATCATCAGCCCACCTATTTGATATTCAAACATAAGCTAAAGTAAGAAGTACATATATGTTTATGAAAGAATGTAGATAGTGATATTATTTCTTACACTAATATGAGCAAGCACATGATCATTTTGATTTTGGGAAAAGTATCCATGATTTTAATTGAAACATCCTTTGAGTAGTTTTCCTTGAGATGCACTTCCTAGCTCAAGAATTTAAAATATAGCATGACTGATCTTACATTGTGAAAATGTATTCTCCTTATCATATAAGCTATGCCCTAATATTTTACTAATGTTTTTTTAAAATGATAGAGAATATTTGAGCATTAAAAGAACCATGTACTATAACATACTAATGATTCATTTGAGATAGGTTACTTGATCTTCAAGGCTTATACTTTACTTCAAGCATTAAGTTTGAGTATCACTTGGAAAGACTTGGATTAGTTCTTGATAAATTTGAGACAGCTCCTCATGCAGCTTAGTGCTGAAAAATGTGTGCTCTTTAATTGATATTGTTGCTTGCTAATTTTTTTGGATTCTATCATGATTGTCGATTATGCTTATTTTATACTACACTTTCATGAATACACTCTCCCTAGTTTATGTGCCTTATCCTTTTTGCTGCTATTCAAAAAGGGAAAGAATAGTATGGTTATATTTGTATGATCATGGATCCATTTTCTTAAGTTTTGAACATCACAATAAAGGGAAATATTGTGGACCTTTCAGTGTGTCAAAAAGTTAAGTAAAATGGAGTCTAAGATTATTTGCTTGATTGTGTGATTATTATGTTTGTGGCACAATGTACATGGAAAACCAAGTTGAGTTAAAGCCTACAAGATGACAAGAAATGAACTAGTTTATGCTCAAAGGAGAATGTCATCCACAAGGTCTAAAATGAACATACAAGAATTCCAAAGAACATGGATGAGGACTAGATACTATACAAGAAAAGTTATCATTATTAAAGAATGCAAAAGATCAAGGTTGTGGACAAGGAATGATGAATTCAGGGTGTTCAAAGCACACCCAATTTTTGTCTAGGGTGTTCCCTTCTCTTATCATGAACATCCACTTTTGTAAAGATTGTAACTCTGTACACTTGGGCCCTTAGAGTTTGTCTATTTCATCTAAGTTAGTTTATGTCAGTAAATAATTCATACCTTTCCAATATTTTGCAAGGGAGTGGGAGTTGTTCCTCCTATTTTGCACTCAAGGATGAGTGTTCATTCAGTTGTGGGGGTATGATGAAGCATGTTTTCATCTACTTAGATGTTAGGTATCTGATGTCATAGGATACATGCTAGACTATAAATAAAACACTTGGGATCATGATTTTCAATCAGTTTTATCAATTTTTATTCATTGTAGCAAAGCTATTGTAGTTTGTTTTCCCTAGAGTTAGAATATTTTCTAAATGCCTACTACATGAGTCTAAGTGTATATAGATCTTTGTTCTAACATTGATCTACCTAAGTATAGCAGTGTGATGGGAATAAAAATAAACTCTTTTAACAATCCTTGTAGCATTGAGAATAGATTAATATTTTCTTTCATGCACTTTTACTTTCATGCACTTTACTTTAATTTATTTGAATTAAGAAATTTCTTTCTAGTTGTTAATGAATGCAAGAATGACCATTTTGAGCATACATATAATACTTAATACCCAAAAATGCTCAATGTTTGGTAGTCCAACAACACTATATGTGTTTATGATGTCTCCAGGAAAGTGGGATGGGTACTTGTGTTAGGTTAGCTAGGAAGTGAATGAATTAGATCTTAACATTATTTAAATTTTCATTCTTCCTTTTTTTTATTACACTTTTAAAACATAAAATAAGAAAAATCATGTACCTCAATTACACTTAAACCATACACTTGAGCCTCACAAGTGTCGTTGGGAAGACAATGAATGTTCTTAACACCCATTTCACTTCCTAGAGGAACTATTATACTAGAGAACTATAGGTCCATGGAATTCAACTAGATCATGCGTCAATGACTTAGTGATTCATATGGTTTGGTGTAGGGGTACCTTTCCACTCATTAGTAGTCCACACTTAGAGGTTAGATTTCTTACACATCTTCAACCTTTGTTTCTTTCAAAATGTGATTTAGAGGAAACCACAACCTTTACAAAGTTTAAGCTTTTCTAGGAAGAGTTTCATGACTATGAAAACTCCCTATTCCACAAGGTCACAACAAGCTCAATAGTGATTTAAAGGATCCCACAGCCTATACAAAATAGAACTCCTCTTCAAATGATTTTGACATGGTAAAAAAACGCAATCTCGTAGGATATTGACAAGCTCTAAAAGGATGCCTTCTTGTAAGAACCACATCAATCCCTCATGGTAGCAAGAGAAAAAAATAACTATAAGGAGAGAGTATTACTTAATTTACAAATACCTTGGATAATGAAGCATACTTTCACAACAAATCTAACAAATGATGTGAAAATTCAAATATACAAGTACCACATCATATGATAGAAAATGATAGCATTGATGTTGACAATGCTTGCTTAATATCAAAGTGTTTAGAGTCTACTTATAGCTTCAAAGGTTTCAAAAACATCTTAGAATTCATGCAATAGCTATTTAACAACTAGTTTAGATTTTTCATTTGAGATAAGGATGTCTTTCTGTATTTAGCTTCAACTCTAGGAAGACGTCTCCTTTAAGAATGATACATCTATGGGAAGACATCTTCTTTTCAAAGGAGACATCTCCTATTTTTTGGAGATGTATTTCTATGATTGACTTCCTCTTAGCTAAGACATCTTCATGTGATTGACTTTTTCTCAACCAAGACATCTTTTGTTCCGTGGAGACATCTTGTCAACTTCTAAGCTCTAGTTCTTAAGGCTTCTTTTGTTGATTTAGCTGCATCTTAATCCTTTCAGCATCTTCATTTATATTGTAGTATTTATTCATTTTCATGCTTTCATTTTTCCTATGAATTATTTTACTTTGATAGCCATGCTTCCTTCAGTCCTTGTCCATGATGTGGAGTTCTTGTTCTTATCCTATAAATACAACATCCCCAACAAACATCCTTTGTTCTTCATTTTTCTTAAGGTTTTTACATACCAAAAGGTTAACAATCTCCCCCATTTTGGTGATGTTCGAAACTTAAGAAAATGGATTAATAGTCTCCTAGAAATCATTAAGTCATATATTTTCAATATCACTCATGCCATCAGTTTAAATGTACCCATTAGATTCCAAATTCAAAAGTGTACTAACTCATAATCATTTAGTTCATTCTACATCACATCATTCTTATATATTCATAAATGATAGCATTTTTTTGACAATCAAGTTTTCCAATAATGCCTCACTAATATCAAATATAATACCAAATATTGTTCTCTTTTTGGACATCATCAATACACAAGAAGTGGAGTAGAGTAACAAGATAAATGAAGAAAATGCATAATTTTCATCAATACATAATAAGTACCATAGTAGTTAAGACATATCTAACACATAAGAGATATTCAAATTAGTTTAGATCAAGCAATATGCAAGTTCTAGGTTCTTCAAATTTTGAAAAGTAGTTTACAATATAATATCAATTCATTTTCAAACTTTCAAACTGACAACATGAGAACTTCTAAGACAATATATTTATGATGCTATCATAGAGATACAAACATTTTCAAGCACATTTGTAACATTGGTTCAAAGGGTTTTCAAACAAAATTCCATTTAGGAGCTAACCTTAGGTTAATGACCCATAACCAATTCAAATATAACTAAGAAAATCCTTCAAATTTATTTGCAATAGAAATTAAAACCAAAGTCTAATATCTAAGGTTTGACTATGTAAAGTCATTAGCCAAAATAAACCAATAGCACATGCTTCTAAAATTATCCAATATTATACTTCTTCTAAGACAACAATGAATACTAAGTAATTTAATGGCAAGGGTGTAAATTCATACATATCCAACTTTTAAAAATCAATCAATTTCTCATAAGAGAAATTAATGTAATACAGAGCATACTAATTATTTCATCAACTAGACATATTTTTAACAAAATTCTATAAAGCAATTGATGATCATTCTTAGATAGAAGAAATTAGTATAAGATAAAAACATCTTTTATTTACCTTCCTAAGATTTATGTCTTGGAGAAAAATCTTCATAGATTTCTAGGAATGGATTCTTTATAATAATCCATGAAGTTTAAGATCCCCCTACATGTGTGCTTATCTTAACATTTGTAAAACCTAGAGCTAGTTTTCCATAGACTTAATAATACAAAAATATAAGAACATCTCAAACCAAATTAGTCTTCCTTGATCATTCAAATTTTCTTTCCTTTACAATATTTCTACAAAGCATGGTTCATCTCAGTGGCATCTTATGATAAACATTCATTCTAGATAATTAGATGTAGATTTTTATTTTAAGTACAAGTCCATTTTTTTTTAAATATCTGAGATATTTCATTGTTTAAGAAATAACACAAAGGATATCCATACAATTTTATGTCCTACAAATAAAGATATATGCCCTTATAAAAAATAAAGCATTTAAAAACTAATACAATTTTTAGCAAGAAAGGACATAGAAACTTACCACAACATACATTACTTGCAATTGAGATATAAAAGACTAATTAGGTTTGAGATGAGATGCTCTATCATGTAGTACTTACCTTTTACACTTCTTTCATAAGTTATTTTGCATGGTGACCAAGCTTGTTCATGTTCTTTATGATGAAACAATTTTTGATCATCTTTTGTATCATCCATATTTTTTAGGAATTTCCCAATTTCTCACCCATCTTCATTTCTAGTTGTTTCTTCATGTAAAATATCCTTACATGGAACTTTTTCGCAAGACAAGAATTAATTTTATTTTAATTAAAATGGGGATAATCAAAGTTTTGTTTACTTCCTTAATTTTTACATATGAATAAAATGTTCTCCTCATGAATGGGATTATCAAACTTGATTATGCTTAAGCAAGAGATTGTATCCACGTGTGACACTTTTTTTAGAATTCCTAGGCTATTTTTCATGAACCTCTCCTTCTTGAAAACCTCTACATTCTTCATCTAAAGGGATTAGTTATTGAATCTTAGACTTTATGTCTAAAATCTCTCCTTTCAATTTGGTGTGAACTGCATTAAATTTTCCATTTATGTATTTCCTTACCTTTTTAAGTAGATAATATAGAATGATAATTTCTTCTTGTAATTCACTATACCTTTTGTCATACTTACCTCTTGGTTCATCAATAACTTGTAGTGAATTCTCATTTGTGAGAGCCATGTATATGAGCTGAGAATCTTTTGTGGAGTCAGCTACTTCTTCTTCACTTTGCTCACTATCATTCCAACTATTGTAGAAGTTGGTCTTTTTTATTTCAATATCAATCTTCTCTTTTCCTTGCAACCTATCATTGCTAAGATATTCAGAGGTCACATGGCCTCTTCCTCCACAAACCCAACATTCTATGGAAAAAGCATCAAAATTAGAATTTGAAAAATTCTTACCTTTAGAGTTATATTGATTAGATCCTCATTAATTGAATATCTTTACTTTTCTTGCAAGTAGCCATTGGGCTCTTCTTTAAAGAAGAGCCATCTCCTCTTCCTTGCTCACATCTTGCTTAGTTATTTCCTTTTCTTGGAGGTTGATTTTAGGGTAATGGGCTTTTCGTTTATTGCCCCGTCACTTACGAGGTTCATTTCATAAGAAATAAGAGCACTTTGAAGCTCTTGGAATTTTAGAAGTGAAAAATATATAATCTCCTCCATGGCTACAACCTTAGTTCTAAATTCTAGTTGGAGTGTTTGAATCATTTTTATTATCACATTACTTTCAAGTAGATCATTACCAATACCTCTAATTGTTACAACTAAATCATTAGCCCTAGAAAAATAATATTTTATCTTTTCACCTTCTCTCATTTTAAGTTTGTTATATTCACTTTGAAAAATCAAAAGTTAGATTGTTTAACTATGGATGTGCCTTCATCAGTAGCTTCTAAGGTTTCCAAAATTTCCTTAGCAGTTCTACAACTAGCTACCCTATAAAATTAAGATTTATTGAATGAAAAATATAAATTTTTTTTCTTTAGAATCATACATAAACTTATCTCTTTCTTCCAACGTCCATTTGCTCTATGGTTTGAGGGCCTTTGTTACACTATCGACTAGTGGTGTGTATCCTTCAAGAATGGACTCCCAAATCTCAAACTCCATTGACTCAAAGAAGCCTTGCATGCTTGCCTTCCAATAGGAAAAATTGAACCCATCGAACATAGATGGCTTAATGTATGATGTTCCCTCCATAGTTTAGTCTTGAATGTTATGTTGAGTGCAAGAGTACCAGTCTCTAATAACACTTGAGAACTAGGAACTTAGAAGGAAGGGAATGAATAAATTCCCCAAATTGCAAGCAACACCTATTATAAAAAACATAATAATTACATGGTTCCACAACTTGGGTAGTCCATACTTATTGGGTAGATTCCTTGCATACCTCTAGATCTTGTTTCTTTTAAAATGTGGTTTAGAGGACATCACAGCCTTTACAAAGTTTAAGCTTTGTTAAGGAGAGTTTCATCATTGTGATAACTCTTAACCTCACAAGGTTCCAACAAGCTTAAGAGTGGATTAAAGAATCCCATAACCTATACAAACTAAAGCTTCACTCAAGAGATATTTCATGTAGCAAAACAACTCAATCCCATAGGATCCTAACAAGCTCTAAAAGAATGCCTTCTTGCAAGAAGCACATTAATCCATTAGGGTAGCAAGAAAAGGAATAGAATCAAAAGGAGAGAGTGTAACTCAATTTAAAAATTTCTTGTATAATAAAGCACAATTCCATAACAAATTTAACAAATGACATGACAATTCAAGTATACAAGTATAACAGCATAAGATAAACAATGATAGCTTTGATGTTGACAATGCTTACATAATACCCAAGAGTTTGTAGTCTACTTATAGCCTTGAAGTTTTCATAAACATCTTAGAATTCATTCAATGACTATTCAATGGATAGTGTAGATGTCTTCTTTGAGATTGGGATGTCTTTCTATATTCAGCTTCAACTCTAGGACACATCTCCTTTCAAAATGGAATGTCTCTAGGGAGATGTCTTCTTTCCAAAGGAGACATTTCTTGTTTCTGGGAGATGTCTTACTGTAATTATCTTCGTCTCAGCCAAGATCTCTTCTATTCCTTGGAGACATCTTCTTAACTTTTGAGCTCTAGTTCCTAAGGCTTTCTCTTGTTGATTTAGCTTCTATTCCTTGGAGACATCTTCTATTCCTTGGATACATCTTCATTTAGCTTCTAGTCTTTGTACTTGTCCATGCTTTCATTTTTCTTATGAAGTCTTTTACTTTGATAGCCATGCTTCCTTGACTCCTTGTCCATGATGTGGTGTTCTTGTTCTTATCTTGTAAATATATCATCTAGAACAAACATCCTTTGTTCTCCAATTTCCTTAAGCTTTGATAAACCAAAAGATCAACAATGATGACATTCCATAATGAAGATGATGATGCTTTGTAATAAGATGCAACTATTGTAATAAGACTCTCAATGAAAGGGCACATTTTAATAATAAGCATAGCTTTTAAAATCAAAAATAATCATCATTTTCTACTCTACTTAGGCTCTTGCAAAAGTAGTAAGACTTCCAAATGCTAGAACATAGGCTACTAAAGTATCCACTATGTTAGATGTTGAGAATAAAAAAGGATGGATGTAGATGACATATGGAGTTAACAAGGAGAAATATGATGTACTAACTTAAGTAGAAAATATTTACTTCAATATTTCTTTATTCACCTTAATCTAATAGTATAACCTAACAAGATTACATCCTTTTCTACAAGGGCATGTGCAGTTCTCCGTAGAAAGTTTCTAGTTGACCTATCATAATTAATCTTCTTGGAGATCAAGAAATGCATCAAGAAAGTTAAAACAAGCATAAAGACTTTTCTATTTTTATGCTTAATTATAAAACTTTATTAAAGGAGAGGAATTGTTCATTATGCAAATGATGTCCCCAAAACGGCACCAACTATAACATGATAGGAAATGATGAAGGATAGAGCATCATTCAAGAAACATATGCCACCATAATTGTCAAACACTAGTACAAGGACCACACATGTCAAAGCTAGTTCAATTACACCTAGTGTAAGTCATCAAGCATGTATGGAAGACTATCATCTAGTGATGAGCCATAAGCAACAAGTTTCTTGAATAGTAAGTTCACAACAAGATAACTTCTCTACTTGTTTAGCATAAATAGAAGTAGTCCCCTAGATTTACCAATTCAATTGTATGTGTTGTTGTCACACTACCCAAAGAAGATCCTATGTTTTTAGATTGCACATTGAATTTCATCATGATATTTAAGAAAGAAGGAGAGGACATTGTGGTGGTCATGTTACATCAAGAAAAATAAACAACTAATAAGGTGGTAGTGGAATAGATTAGTGAGTATCCAAATATAATGTTAGATATTCAAATATCTATAGTCACTAGATAAAGGATTATAAAAATAATAAATGCAATCCAACATGAGATAGTATTTGATAGAATCATTAGAGCTAGAATAATGATTTTATATATCTCCAACATTCTTGAAGATATCAGAGCCATCCAATTTGAGATTATTAAAACTAAGAAAAAGCTGGTTGTTTCAAATGCCCAACTACAATAAGTCATGTTACTAAACTAGCCATTACAAGAAGAAGTAGCAATAACTCCATACCTAGTTATCCAATCTAGCAACCCATCAAGTTAGCCTAACAATAGACAAAGTATTTAATTTAGGTGAAGGCTAGGTAATAACATGTAAAAATTGAAAACAAAAAGCCACCTAGGATGCTTTCCTATTCAAATAAAATATGAATGAATTAAACACGAACACTACTATGTTGGTAGATGAGAACAAGGATCTGATCACAAAGAATCAAATGTTATAAAATATTGAAAGAAAAAGTACCAATTAGGAGATCATCTCAAGAAACTCTAGTAGTAGTTAGCATTAGTTCATGTAGATGTACATAAATTAGTATATGAGAATAAAAATCTATGAATGAAAAAAGCTAGATGCATTATGAAAAAATTGTTAATCAAGACTACAACTTGGAAAATTGATGCACTCAAATATAAGGAAATAAAAAATCACTACAAGGATCCAATGGACTTCTAGAAAAAGATTAATGAAAGATAAATTTGATTAGCTAAACAAAAAATTAATAAAAGTCCTCCATTAGCTTCTTGATTTTACATGGTAATCTATCTTTGATGATCTTAATGCCTACAATCAAGTTGAAATCAAGATGAAGGAGTTGAAGATAAAGGAAATGACACAATATATAGAGCTAATGGTATGCCAATCTTATGATGCTAACCATTGCGACATCTCACAATGAGATAGAAAAAAATGATTACCTCATACTTATTGTATGAGAATAAGCACAAGCTTCACTGTGAACCACTTTAGAAGTTACAAAGTACAAATGTGGAGCATGAGGTTCTTAAGGCAAAGTTCACATATCAACGAGATGTCATAGAGAAACTGACCAAAAGAATGGTGAACTATGAGGAGTTGAAGATCATAGAAAAAGCATTCAACATTGAATGTAAACATTTTGCAACCTACTTTTTTAATTCTTATGAGATATTTTTGACCTTATCATATCCTTGGGAAGTACCTACAATGTCAACTCTAGGCGAACTTGATTAGAATACTCATGATTCCAAGACCAATGAGAAGAAAATAAGAGTCTTAATAGAGGTACTTAGACTAAAAAGGTATAGTAGAAACAATAGAAGAATAGCTATCCAAACCACCAAGGTTATGAGAAGCCATTGCCACTAGACATTACTTGAGGTATATGGCTTGATCATTTTTTGTAAACATATCTAATTTTTGTAACATAGAATATGTTCCAATTTTGTTATTTTATGAAAATTTTCAATTACTTAATTAATTTTGTAGTACAAAATTCAAGTTTAATTAGTTGGTTAAGTGGATTTTCACATTTTGCAAAAAAAATCAATTCCAATTTTATTTAACTCAAGAATGAGTTTTTAGTTAATCATATTGATATGATGAATAGTAATTTTGTAGACCATGTTAAGGCATCAACATCAATGCAACCATATTGGCACAATGACATTAATGTAGATTAAGTTGTATTAACGCATGGGCATTGATATAATAGATATAAATGCACTACCTATGGCATTTATAGAACCATATGGTTATTTACATAGTGAAAATCTTATATTATGTTTTCATGGAAGTTAAAATAGTCATTGAGTACCTACAACATGAACCTGAATTAGTTGATGGAGTCTTATTTAACTTATCTTATACCTTGACATAGTTCATGATAGAAATAAGATCGATATTTGTTCATTTTCATCACAACACTTTATCTTAAATTAAAATTTACCTTTAATACATTTTATATTCACTTGCAGATAGCTCAATGTTTACTTTCATGTGTACTTAGTTAATGATTTACTTTTCATTGGATGTTAGAACATGACAAAATTGGCATGATTACTAAAAGCATAACATATGTTTACTTGGTATTCCAATAACATTAATTCTTGGTTAGGCTAGTAGTGCCACATTTGGTAAACCTAATATGCATTCAAGACATGTATGATAAGTAAGAATGGACACTTATTACTTAGGCTAGAATTGACTTTTCTTATCACATTTAGATTAAAATAGATTAAATTTCTAAATTTTTATGTATTAGTAGTATTTTAATCATGGCCTACCAACATCATCCATTGTGTACCTTACTTATACTTAACCATATGGAAAAGGCACCATATAAGTATAACTAGGAAGACAACAACATGGGATCACATTNAACCATATAAGTATAACTAGGAAGACAACAACATGGGATCACATTTAACTATCTAGGTGCATCACAAGTCTAGTCCATGAATTAAAATTATGTCATGCATAACACTCATGATTTATATGTTTGGACATAGAAAACATTTGTCACTTATCACTAGTAATTAAAGGTTATGTTAGCATGGAGTTGTGGAGCTCATAAGGATAGCTAAGAAGTAGCAGCTCAAGTGAGATAGAAAGCTTATTAGTTACTTCTTCTTGCCTATGTCTAGGTCTAATCATGGTGGCAATGTTTGATTGTGTCTATGGGATAAATGTTGAAGGAATAAGACACCAAGGAACTATTAGAGCATGACCTAGATATACTCATTCATTTTCCACATTTCTTCATTATTGCAATTCCTTTTCATTTCCTTCTACATTCTCCCTATTGTACTTTCTATGTATATTGATGAATGTTACATATATTTGATGGTTTCTATTACATTCAGAAATTGGATATAACAATTGACATTATAAGAAATTGGAGAAGGTAGCACTAGGCAAGTACTAGATGATGAGATGATGCTAGTGAAGGTTTTGACAGGATGCTTGTTAACTGGGCAAGTGCAAATGGGTTCCTTCTACGAGCATGCCCATGATGCCCTTTCCAAGATGAGTATGTCATAATTCTATGACAAGATGTGACATATGTGCTATCATTTTTGGCAGATCCATAATAGCATGAGTGATAGTAGCATCTTCAAAGAGCAGTTCTAGTTCTAGATAAGGTTATCATTATGTCCATTAGGTAATTACAAAGCCTTTAGTATGGTAGGTGAGGACATTCATATGGATGATGTGAATGTTTTATTGATGTACATGGATAATGTGTTGTTGTGCTCATGGATGTGTTTCATGTTGACATGGATGCATACTCATGCTGATGATGATGGACTACGAATCACACATCCTTGCATCTCTCTAACATGCGAGGTAGTCAACCAGCACCCTCCCATAGTCCCAATCAAAAGGCACCCAAACCTTCAAACAGGGAAAAATTGCTTGTTTTTTGATGCAATAAAAAGGGAGAGCATAATCTAGAAGAATGAACATCATCTAACAGGCATTAAGACCTTCTCGAGGGAAACAATTTCCTGGAGATCATGTCTTTCAGATGGTAGATGATCAACCTAAATAATAGTCTTGATAAACTATGAGCACATGCTACTAGAATCCTTAGATGGTCCCTACTAGAAGGCACTAAAACCTTCTAGTAGGGAATAATTGCTTAGAGATTATGGCTTCTAGAAGGTAGAGAGTCATCTAGCTAAAATGCAAGATGGTGCAAGTAGCACTTGCCTACAGTCATAACTAGAAAGCATCCAAACCTTCTAGAAGAGAAACATTACTCATAATTTGATTTAATTGAAAGGGGGAGAATCATTTGGAAGGCCAAACATCATTTATAAGGTATTAAGACCTTCCGAAAGTAAAGAATTTCTTGGAGATCATGGCTTTTTAATGGCATATGGTTAACTAAAAGCATGGTCTTGGTAAACTACGAGCATGTGCTACTAGCATCCTCCTGTAGTTTTTACCAAAAGGCAATCAATCTTTACAATAGGAAATAATTGCTTAGATATTATGACTTTCAAAAGGTAGAGGATCATTCGATTGCAAATTGTATCTAAATTACAAGGTAGTGTGACTAGCACCCTTCCATAGTCCCAACCAAAAGGCATTAAAACCTTCTAGTAGGAAATAATTACTTCTAATTTGATGCAACTAGAAGGGAGAGCATCAGCTAGAACGTTGAACATCATTCAAAAGGCATTAAGACCTTTTGAAAGGAAAGAATTAGTTGGAGATCATGGCTTCTAGATGGAAAATGGTCAACTAGAAGCATGGTCTTGGTATACTGTGAGCACATGCTACTAACATTGTCTCACAATTTCTACCAAAAGGTAATTAAACCTTTTGGTAGGGAACAATTGGTTGGAGATTATGGCTTCTAGAAGGTAGAGTATCATATAATTGTAAAATATAGATAAACTACAGGATGGTATTACTAGCACCCACTCATAGTAATAATTCGAAGGCATCCAAACCTTTTGAAAGGGAATAATTGCTTGTAATTTGATGCAATTGGAAGGGAGAGCATCATCTGAAAGGCCAAACATCATCTAGAACTCATTAAGACCTCCTTGAAGTAAATAATTTCTTGGAGATCATGGCTTATGAATGGTAGATGGTCAATTAGAAGCATGATCTTGGTAAACTATGAGCATGTGCTACTAGCACCCTTCTGTAGTTCCAATTGGAAGGCATCCAAACCTTTTGAAAAGGAAAAATTGCCTGTAATCTGATGTAACTAGAAGAAAGAGGGTCATCCAAAAGGCCGAACATCATCTAGAAGGATTTAAGACCTTTTTGTAGTGAAGAATGTTTTGGATACTATGGTTTCTAGATGGTAGAGGCAAGGCCTTAGTAAATTGTTAGAACTTGCTACTAGCATCCTACTGTAATTCCTATTAGAAGGAACTCAAAGCTTTTGGTAGGGAATAATTGCTTGGAGATTGTGGCTTCCAAAAGGTAGAGGATCATCTAGTTGCAAATTGTAGCTAAATCATAGAGTGTTGCAACTAGCACCCTCTTGTAGTCCCAACTGGACGACACCCAAACCTTCCAAAATTGGAACAATTGCTTGTAATTTGATGCAACTAGAGGGAAGATGATCATTTCAAAGGATGAAGATCAACCAAACCGTCTTAATGGCTTCCAAAAGGGGAGAATTACTCGAAGATCATAGCTTTCAGATGATAGAGGATCAACTAGAAGCATGGTCTTGCTAAACTCTCAACACATACTACATGCATCCTCCCATAGTCCCTACTAGAAGGCACTCAAAATTTTTAGTAGGAAAAAATTTCTTAGAGATTGTAGCTTCTGGAAGGTAGAGGATCATACTATTGAAAATTGTAGCTAAATTACATGTTAGTGCGACTATCACCCACTTGTAGTCACAACTAGTAGGCACCCAAATCTTTCAGAAGGAAATAATTGATTGTAATTTAATGCAACTAGAAGGGAGAGTGTCATCTAGAAGGTTAAACATCATCTAGAAGGTATCAAGACCTTTCCAAAGGGAAGAATTGCTTGGAGATCATGGCTTCTAGATGGTAGAGGGTTAACTAGAAGCACAAACTTGGTAAATTGTGAACACATGCTACTAGAACCATCCTATAGTTCCTATTAAAAGACACCCAAACCTTCCAGTAGTAAATAATTTCTTGTAGATTATGGGTTTGGGAAGGTAGAGGATCATTTGATTGCAAACTATGACTAAATTGGAAGATGGTATCACTAGTATCTACCAACAATCATAACCAGAAGGCATTCAAACCTTTTGGAATGAAACAATTGTTTGTAATTTGATGTTATCAAAAGGGAGATCATCATCCAAAAGGTTGAACATCATCTAAAAGGCATTAAGACCTTCTAGAAGGGAATAATTTCTTAGAGATCACAGTTTTTAAATGGTAGAGGCAAGGTCTTGATAAAGTGTGAGCACATGCTACTAGCACCCTCTCATAGTTCCTACCATAAGACACTTAAACCTTTTAGTAGGGAAAAATTGCTCAAATATTATGGATTCCAACAGGCAAAGGATCATCTAGTTGAAAACTACGAAGTGGTGCAACAAGAACCCTCCTACAGTCCCAACCAGAAGGCATCGAAACCTTTTGAAATAAAACAATTCCTCATAATTTCATGAAACTGGATTGGAGAATCTCATCTGGAAGGCCAAATATCATTTGAAAGGTGCTAAGATCTTCCAGAAGGAAATAATTTTTTGGAGATAATGGATTCTAGATAGGAGAGGATCAATCAAAAGCATGCTTTGGGTAATCTATGAGCATGTGCTACTAGCACCCTCTCGTAGTCCCTATCAGAAGGCACTCAAACCTTCTAGTAGGTAGAAATTGCTTAGAGATTGTGGCATTAAGAAGGTAAAGGATCATCTAGAAGGCCTGAGATCATCTAGAAGGAATTAAGGCCTTCTAGTTAAGAAGAATTTCTTGGAGATTGTGACTTTTGGAAGGTAGAGTTTCACCTAATAGAAAGGTCTAGGTATACTATGAAGAAGTACACAATAGCACCCTCTGAAAGGTAAAGGGTCATCTAGAAGGAATTCAAACCTTCTAGTAGGGAATAATTACTTAGAGTTTCAAACCTACTCAAAGCATCTCACACTCCACATAAATCATACTTTTAAAATATTTTGTGCCTTTCGATAGGCCAAAATCATAAGAAGTTTTTATCTTCTACCTAAACCTTAAACCATAAATTCTAAAGTAATGCTATTGTTCCATTCCAATGTAACACAATGTTTAAATTAAAATCTAACATTAAATCATAAATGAAAATCACATACTTTCTCTAATAATAAACATGAAAAATTTTATGATTCCTAATGTGCTACTAAGGCTTCCAACTCATCATACTTAACTATAATCTAATGACTATTCATAACTTTTCAATTAAATACTAAGTTTACAACACAAGTGATGGTATCCTAAGAGATTTTTGTGCCTTGGATGGTAATTTTTATTCTTTTCTTTTATACATTCTTAGTCTTTTTGATTTATCAAACATGGAAAATTTTATGATTCCTAATGTGCTACTAAGGCTTCCAACTCATCATACTTAACTATAATCTAATGACTATTCATAACCTTTAAAATTAAATATTAAGTTTACAATAGAAGAATTGGTATCCGAAGAGCTTATTTTTCCTCAAGTGTTAATTTATAAATTTTGTTATTATATGTTAGGGTTCTTTTCATATGCTATGGATACTTTGAAGTAATCCTACTCACATCATATCAAAGTTCATGCACTAAAATCTCTTGAAAGGTGTCATGGGGTAAGTTTCAAGAATTTTTGGGCTTTTAGATGGTTAGACTATATTTTGGTTGAAATTGTGTGTAACTGCTACTCTCAGTAGCTTGCATTTTCTGTAACATAGGATTGTGCTTATTGTAGGTCCTTGCAACATACATATCAAATTATGAATAGCAACTTAAAAATGCAAGATACATTATTATAATTAAACTATGAGAAGAGATTTAAAGTAAGATTTGTAGTTTTTTATAAAATTTGATCTGCAACACCTCGTATTATGAGGTAAAATGTAAAAAAATAAAATGAATTAGCTTAACTATCATTTTCACTTTTACATTCACTTGCATGGAGTAGAAATCAAGTGAGAAGTAGCATTATAGAAGGCTATGGAGCAAGGTAATGAGGGTAGGAGCAAAGGATTTCATTTGAAAAAATTAAAGTTCAATATTTGAAATAACCATAACTAGGAGGATAAGTTAAACCACATTGCAATACTAAATTTATTATCCTTTTTCTTATCCTAGGGTTAGCTTCGATAGTCTATGATTTGATTATATATGAAAATTTCATTTTTGGATATGATTTTCAAGTTTTTGATTGGTAAATTTTTTCTATTTTTATTTGAAATGTCATTAACACTTTTTCATAGATTACTCTAGTTGTATTTCTTCTGGTTGTAGTTCTTTGTATTAATTACTAAAACTAATGTTGTGATAGGGTACCGTAATTCCTAAATTTATATTATTGAATCTAGTTTTTCATCTTGTGAATTATTAAAATTTGTATTTTTTCCCTTTGGAATTATCCTTAGGAAGAAGGGGTTAAATGTAGAAAGCATTGCACCAACTCCTTAAAAATAAACATTTGAAGAATTGAAGGAAGACAAAAGCATGCTAGTTGATAGGAAACTACATGGCAAAAAGAAATACAAAATTCCCCAATAGGGCATTTTTCAAAAGATGAGATTCAATTGTATTATTTCTATGATGATGCATTTGCTTGCATATATAGAGATAGAGTAGATGATTTTATTGAGGGAGAACAAAAGAATGAGATCTTTCCTTGTGAATTTTTCAATAGAACAAGAAAAAAACAAAAATGGACAAAGGAGACTCACTCATGAGCAAACCATTACACCAATCACATAATGTAAGTTACTCATCATTGTTTTGTATTTATGTATTAATGTCTTATAATACAAAGATGTATATTTTAGAAGACTAAAACCCTTGTTTGAATATGTTTTTTTAATTAGTTATCATTGCTAGTATAGACCAAATGTTACCACAAGGATAGCACCCAAGGAAGGTAGAAAAATAAATAAGACTAGAAGAAAGACTAATTGGCAATGGCATTTCATAGTTTGCTATATGAGAGGAGTTGATCATTTTTCATGTATTATATATAAATAAATACATCATAGTGACACAAAAGGAACTTATTGTCATGGCTTGTTTGGTTCCATGATAAATAAAAGAAACTCACAATCCATACACAATTGCAATGAGATGCATTAAAAGATAGTGTGTTTATGGAAAGAAGGATGATGAATAGATCTCATTTATGAGAGGTATATAAAAGACATTTTTAAAGAAGTGTAGGAGTTTTGGCTATCAAGATAGATGGATATCTTTCTTATTAAAAAGGACAGCTAGAACATTTGCAAAAATGTAACCCCTAATTACAAGAAAAGTGAGCACGATAAAATCAATACCCGACTATGGTACCAAACAACTAGTGATTGTTTTCTTTGATTACTAGGAAGAGAAGAAAGAATAAGATGTTCCATTAATCATCAAATTCCAATCAACTTGGATGCTCAAAAGGACGATAACTCTATCTCAATGTAGTATCTTTACAATGGATTCCACTTTCAACATTAACAAGTATGGTGTAAGTTTTAATAATGGTTGTTATTTTTCCAATTTAAAAATTGTTGGTGAGATAGTGGAATTATACATTAACTAATTACAAATGTGTGGTTCTTTGTGCAGTTCCATCTTCATACCATGATGGTTTTTGATTATATTATAATGGACTTCTAGTTGCATGGGTGATATCCTCAAGGTGCACCAAATCAAACATTAGTAGTTGGCTTTTAGAGATTCATCGAAGAGGCAAGGCTAAGGATCCTAATTGGATAGTAAATGGTTTCATGGTAGATTACTCAAAGGTAGATATGAATGTAGTGAGGTAACTTTTAAGGCATTCAAAAATAAACTTGAAATCATGCTACATTAGTTTGAGATATCTTAATATATGCTTAAATTTGATAATTTAATAGGTTTTTTTTTTGGAAGGAGAATTTTATTATGCATTTGGCATGTTTGTAGGGCATGGAGAAAGAACTTGATAACCAAAGTTAGAGATTCCAATAAGAGAAAAGCAATGGATGATCATCTTAATTATATTATGAATGAATGTAAAACTATTGTAGATGTTGTTGTGGATATAAACAAATTTATTGATAGGTTTCATGAGAATGTAGAATTCATTAAATACTTAAAATTACATTGGTTAAATTGAGATAAATTTGGTGAGTATTTATTCCATAGTATCATTCTATTAAAGTTCATATTTGCACTCATACAATCTTTGCCCGTTTTTTTATTGCTTATTTTTGACCTTTTGTTTCCAGAGATGCAGGCTAAAGCATTCTATGATGTTTCCCATGCACAACAACACACAAATAATGCTATCGAGTCATACCATGGATTTTTAAACAAAAAAATTTTAAGAGATAAGAAATAGGAAATACCAAAGGACTGATTGGCTTACATGGAGCTTGACAAAGGTATAGCTATATTATTAGCATAGGTGAAGAATTAAACCTTTAAGATATTTCATAAATAATAAAGATAAAGATTTCAATAAGAATTCTTGGAGAAAGATTTTACAAATATCTGATGTTGACTATGTCTAGGTTATGAAAAAATAAGATGCATATGTTGTGAGAAGTCATAATAGTTTAATGTCAAACACTTGGTAGATGGTTTCAAAGGTTTTCTTTTAGTATATCTTATGAGTATAAATGGTCTTGCCTTGCCAATTTTTGCAAACACTCACTAAAAGTTCTTATTAAGGTAAATGGATTCACTAATGCATTCAAGTTCTTCTTCCAAGATGAGTTTTACGATTTGCATGTAAATGTAAAACTAAATTCATTCAAGTCAGATTAATTCCCTTGCAATGAAGATGCTTCAAAACATAGAATGACACTAAATACATTAGGATCAACTAGATAGAGGTCTATAACAAAATAGGTTGATGTGAAGGAGAAAATAGACAAAGATATGGAGGTGGATAAAGGTAAAGCAGATTCATAGTTGGAAATAAAAATTCTTGAGCTCAAAAATACATTGAAAATTTTCACAAAGGCATTGCCTATAGACAAGGAGATCATTTTAGAAATAGAAAACATGTGTAATTGTTGGAATCAAAGTTCATATTTTGAAGTAATATAGACTGATTACTAAGTGAGAAAAGATTGTCAAGTTGGAATAGTCCTACCAAATGTTCTTTCCAAAAGCTTTCTAAGCCTAAGTATGCAAGAAAGCTTTTTATTGAGGGTGAGGATACTATTCATTTTCTTATCTATGGTTATTAAAAAAAATTTATATTGTGTTCTTATTTTAATAAATTTTTTCTACTTGCATATTGGACTATAGATGACCAACAAAATCATTGAAAGTCCTCTAATCCTATATCTACCTTAAACGAGTAGCTCATTATATGGCAATGTTGTCAATGTATTTTTTATTTAAGATTTTTGGAAAGAAAACTATGATTGGAAGATATTATTTATTTGTTATTGATTACTTAACAACATGTATATCACACTCTTTTGTTGGATCAAATAATGCTTTATTTTACTCAATTGAGTGTTGCAAGACTATGTGTTGGATATGCATAGGTTATTTGTAAATTATTAATTATGGTTTCTATAATGATCCTTGTATATCAAGTTTTCCTTTTTTTCTTTTAGTGATATCTCAAAGATTTATTTGTTAACACCAATGAGAACATGCAATTTGCATGTGCCTATAGTTTCATTAACATTACATGCAAGAACATGCATTACAAAGTATTCTAAACTATCTAATTTTATTTATGTATGTAACTCACTCATGCTTTGCAAAATCATTTTGCAAGTACACACAATGCACATATACCTATCTTAAATTTTTTATGGAAACCAATCTAACACAGTGCATTTCAATGTGAGTGGCACTTTCCAAGCTTAGATTGCAAGTTGTAATTAATAATGTGATTTGCATATTCTTTAGAATTGTGTGATTTGTAATTTTTTATGCATCTTGCAACATATAGATACAAATATAAGCAACTAAACATTATGAGATGCATTTTTTGAGTTAAGTTGTGAGATAAGAATTAACATGTGACTCACAATCTTTACTAAAATGTGAGTCATAGGACCTTACATCATGCGTTAAATTGTAAAAAAAAAATAAAATGAATTGGCTAAGCCATAGTTTTTATTTTTAGTTTTGTTTTCACTTTCACTTATGAGTAGTAGACATTGGGCAAGAAGTAGTGTCATAGAAGGCTACAAAGCAGAGCTACCAAGGTAGTAGCAGAGGAATTTATATCAAACAATTAAATTTTAGACATTCAAGAAAAAATGAACAAGAAGGTAAGTTAAAACACACCATAATTCTCAACTTTTTTTTCTTTTCTCTCATGCTAGGATTAGCTGTGATAGTCTATGCTAGGTTTTAGGGTATCCTAATTTTGTATTTCTTTTAAGTAATTACTGAAGGAGGACTTTTCATATACATTGATAATACAACAAGCTATAGTTTCAAACTTAGTAAGCAGAATCAACAAAACAAACATTAAAACTAAATTTGGGAGCGTAGGGACTATCTTGTTTATGTGATATTTCTACTAATGTCCAATACACAAAGAATAATAAGATGGACATGGAAATTATCTACTCACAGTCTTGTTATATTTATAAAACTCAATTTTAGGGAAAAATTGATATAAATGCGTACAAATTGAAACAAACTTAGCCTTTGATTTATATTGTTCCAATTGTAACCACTATCTTGGAATCCATTCCTAAATAAAAAATTGCATAAAGGTTCTTTTAAGAGATGTATACATATTAATAAAAAGATATGAAAAGTAGAAGAAAAAGAAGGATTTATTACACTGAATCATTTGGAAGATTTAAAATATTTCTACTTGAGAGCTCTAAAAGAGTTGCAATTGCATCATCCCATTCCATCATATGGCCATAATCCCAAATATCTAGTATTACATCCACATTGTATCTTTGAATTTTTAGAAATGCTTCCTAATCAAAAACCAATCCTTCACTTCATCATCTAGACAATGTATGATTTCTTTGATGTAATCAAGGATCATATATCTATGATGTTCATTTATAAATTCAAACCTTGAAAGTTTATGGATAGCCCTTTTCCAAGTACTACAGTGCCCTACTCTCAAATAGCTATGAGTAATCTTTAAGGCTAATGGAAAGCCCCCACATTCTTTCATGAATTGATAATTCCAAATGGCTTATAAAAAATGTTACATTTGGAATTTATTGTTTTTATTTATAATTTTATGATTTTTTATTCACATGATAAAAAATATGAATCTCCAGCAAAAATTTGTAGAGAAGCTTTAAGTTGAAAAGTTGAACTGGTAGAAAACTAGAAGTGGCAATGATTATACATACATACCTATTCAACTAAATTAGCTTCTAATTTTGTAGGAATAGATTTTTGTGCAAAATCCCAAAAGCTAAATATACCCCTTACATCTTTCATTTTTTGGCATTGGAATTTTGTAAAGTTGAACACTTCTTTTCTTGGGAATGATCTTTTCATTTCTGGTTATTATTATAGTTTTGCAATAATCTACTTCAAACAATAGAAGGTCCATAGTTGATATATCCCAAACATCATCTAATATCAACAATATGCATCCATGTTGTATGTACTTCAAGTATTTTTGTAGGGGCTTATGAACTACTTCGGTGGATGTAAATTCAAGCCAAGGGATTTCAATCATGAGTTTCTCCCAAAGGGTTTTCAAGATACCCATCAAATTAGGAGATTTTGTAACCATTATGAGAATTATTCTTTTCCCAAAAAAACCTAATGCAAAAATGAAATGTCAATTCAATTGGTCTAAAACTAACATGAAAATTAATTTTATAAATTAAACTCAATAGCTGAAGTGTCCAACTTCTTATTATCTTAAAAGAATTTATATTCATCATCTAGTGTTAATATCCTTTAAATCACAATCAAAATTTTATACAATAAAAAGAAACCAAAATAAAAATAAACTTGATAGGAAAAATTATCATCTTACAAATATTTATATTAATCATTTAGTTCTTCCTACTTTCATCATCCCATCCAAATCCTAGAAATTTTACACTATTGAAAAGAAACCAAAAGCAAAATAACAATAAATTGCCTTGAAGTTTGGAAGCATTGAGCAATACTGATTTTAGCTAAGAAACTAGTTAAATAAGAAAACTCAATCCACCTAGTTGCTTTACAACACAAGATAATTGTATTCATACTGAGATTTTCACCATAATTTTAACTCATGATCTTCTTCACAAATCTCCATAGTCATCTATTTATTTAGCTTGATGTTTGAAGTTTCCTAGCTTCCATCTAATTAATCCTACTCTAGTGTGATATGTTTCATTATGTATTAAATCATAGTTACTCAAATAGTTACACATATCTATCATTAATTATTATTAGCCAACAATAATTTAGTTGTTAACATTTGAGCTATAATATATTTGTGTGCTCTTAGAGGGGAGCATCATCACAAGAAAATTCTAGGAGGAGATTTGGCATAGTGCAGTAGGTACAAGAGAGAGCATAAACATAAGGAAGAAATCCTATAGGCTCTGTGGCTATTGCATGGAATGTTAATAGAGAGTAGAGGTAGGAGGCATATCGACATGCAGAAGAGGCACTCTCACAATAGGAGTAGCAATGAAAGGAGGAAAAACTTAGAATAGGCCCCTTGTGGAGTTCAAGGAATTTCTACTTTTTGTTATAGCTTGTATGACCTAAGATGGTTGACAAGCTTGTTCAATGTCATCTTGATTTCATCATCACTGAAGGTCCTAATTACTCTAAAGAGGAGGCCTAACAATTCTATGTGGCACATCATCAAGGATTACCTATCTCGAAGGCCATCTAGATTGGTGACTCCACCTATACACTTATAGACCAGGTCATGGAGCAGGCACTCAACATGGAAATTGGTCTATAGCAAGAGCATTTTGTGACTATCACCTTAGAGAAAAAAAACAACTACTAAAATATGTTCCTAAGGTGAAGACTAATGAGATAGGATGATCCTCTAAGAACTTTAGGCCACAATGCAAAGTTCTCATTAGCATAATTCACACAAACCTCCTAGCTATCATGCATTACACTCATGTGATGTCCTTCATCCTTATGGTCATGATAAATTTAGAGTGGGACTATTCACTAAACTATCCCCACATTAGCATAAGATGATTAAGTTGAATGGAGATCACCAACCAAGATGTTTCTATGCTACCTTTCCCATTAATTGTATCTACTCTTCTCAAGCATTGGTAAATCCTAGAATCTAAGGAGAAGGATGATAAAGAGGTATAGGTTTTTTCTAAGGATCTGCTTCTACATTTGGGATGTGCATTCTATAGCAAGTGTGTCCCTAGGACACAACTTAATGATCTCATCTGGCTCCTAGACCCACAGGTCCTAGAAGATGGCAGGAAGGCTAGTAGGAAATAGTTTTATGAGTACTATGAGAAGATGCAAATTACACCTATCAATCCTAGCTAGTAGCAATAGTAGTTTGGAGATGTCACAACTTTATTTTCCTATTTAGAAGTAATGGATGGTAGGTTGATTACATGCATGAATGTCGTATAGTTTGAGATTGATCATCATTTTGGACAAGTGGATAGGAGGCTTTCCCGCCTATCTATGAATGTTTAGTCATTGGATAAATACTCATCTGAACATTTCTAGTCATCACATGGGTCCTCTAGTTTAGTGGCGATGGAGGATTTTACTAATGCCATGTTCATTAAGATGACCACTCCAATCCATGAGTTAGATGTTGGGCCATCATGAATGACAAGAATGGAGGAAAAGCTAGTCACCATGGTTGATGATACTATCACGAAGATAGATTTCATGTAGATTGATGATACTCTAAATGAAGCCCAAGACAACCTTGCATCGAGGTCTAGCTAGACATTTGTGTTCATGTATACATATTCAATCATGGTTGCCTCTAACATTTCTTTTTGATGATATTTATGTATTTTCATGGTCTATTATTGACACTTTTTAAAAATTAATACCATGATCTAATGGATGATTTTCTGGTTAAATTTATTTGATTAATGAGGTATTTTAGCTTCTCTAACTAAGAGTTTGCATGCCTCTATTATATTTCTGCATTGATGTTTCAAGTAACTGAAAGTATTACATCTAATGCTAATATTGATTAATATCAAACTGTAACTTGCTGGTTTACATTCATGGCTAGCATCTTTTAATGTTACAGATACAATTTGCAACTAGATTCTTTCACACACACCCACTTGCATGTTCAATTCCTATTTGTACATCTCCTTGGATTATATATTCAATGTTTATATATAAGGATTGTATTTTTTTTCCTCCTTAAAATATGAACTTCAAAATCATATGACTTTAAAAGGTATTGTCATAGAGGACCCATGAATTGTTATAGAATAGAAATAAGCAATTGTTTCTAATGTGACTAAACATACTTCAATTAATGGAATGGAAATCCAAAAGAAAGAAGGTTACAAAGTTATAGTCCAGCAACAACAAGAAGAAAGAGTGACATAAATATTTTTAAGGGGAAAACTTAGGAATCAAAAATAGAGATGCAATATTTGTTGTTCTAAAAAGGAAACTACTTGGAATAACCATAATAGAGCTATAAGATAGAAAAGAATGCATCATTATTAGGAATGCATTTTATTTTCTCTTTTCAAGAATTATGAGTGACATGTAGGTGACATGCATAATGCATTCTAAAAAATATAAAATATGAGATACATGCATATTGTAGTGTAGTCACAAGCCTATTAGAGAAAACAATGCTTGTGCACTGTAAGTATGGATGACCTCAAAGTTTGAAGCTGAAACATTTTCAAAAATAGTGCTTGTGACATGCAGCTCATAGTTTACTTATAAATAGTCCAAAAGCAACAACACCAGTGTCCTACGACCATGAAGTCACTCATAGTCAATATCCAAAAATTCGATGAAAATAATGCTATAGACATGTGACTCACAATCATTTAGCATTTCAAAATTTCAGCCATGTAAGGCACTATAATGTGCATGTACTTGTAGTACTAGTGAATAGTGTAAGGTCATGTGAGCCTCATGACCTCATAGTCCCAATGTCCTATGAGCATGAATGCCTTCATAGACAATATCCAAAACTACAATGTAAATAGTGCTAGGAACATGTGAATCACATTATTCTCTCAGTTTCAAATTTAAGCCATGTGATGCACTACAACATGCATATTCTTGTAGTGCAAGTGAATAGTGCAAAGACATATGAAATGCATGACCTTGCAATCTCATTGTCCTATGACCATAAATCATAATACATAGGTCTAACAAAAGACATTAAGGGTTCAAATCATAAATATACTAAGGGGTATGAGGATTCTAAAGTAGAGGTACTATAGTTATGATCTATATTCCATACTATAAGATATAATGCCTATACCAAATTCTTCATTAAAAAATATAATGAAATCATATTATTCTTCATTCATTTATTTCAAAATTAAAATTGTTATCTCAAATAATTCAAGATCTATTGAGTGAGAGGATGGTAGTGAGAGATTAACTAGCTAACCTATAATATAGTTTCCTTTTATTGAATGCTATGACTTAAATTCTAGATCATATTCTTCAAGCACTATTTCTCACATTGCTAATATAAAACTTCCATATGAATTTTCCAAAATGTACTTCAATATATTTAGCAAGTAATATTGAGCACACCACATTATCACCATGTCCACCTAGTATTTACACCACTACTACCCATTATTGTGTAAATAAAGTGCTCTATTATCTTGTTAATTACTTGAGGTGTAAATTAAAATAGTACTTTATTATCATATTTCTTTATTATTTAGGCTCTTATCTTGATAAGTGCATTAGGATGGTGATTACTTCTAAGTACATTGAAGAAATAAAAAAGTTTAATGGTAGTAACTATAGCTGTTAGAAGCTTAGCGGGTGGGTTTTGGTTCCACATGCTCATAGTTTAGATAAAACTTACAATTGGATGATCCTCTACCTTCTAGAAGTTATAATCTCCAAGTAATTTATTGTAACTAGAAGGTCTTAATGCCTTCTGAGTGATCTTCAGCCTTTTGAATGACCCTCTTCCTTTTGGTATAGCCAAATTATAAGAAATGTTTTTCTTCTGAAAGGTTTGTGTGCCTTCGAGTTTGTACTATAGAAGGGTGCTAGATGCACTAGCTTGTAGTTTACCTAGACCCTACTTTTGGTTGATCCTTTGCCATCCAAAAACCACCATCTTCAAACAATTCATTGCAATTGGAAGGTCTTAATGCCTTCTAGATGATCCTCTTTCTTCAAGTAGCATCAAATTACAAGTAATATTTCCCACTCAAATGGCCCATGTGCCTTCCAGTTTGGATTGTGGGAGGATTCTAGTCACACATTCTCACATTTTACCTAGACCCTACTTTCAGTTGATCCTCTCCCATCCAAAAACCATGATCTATTAGAAATTCTCCACAATTGGAAGATCTTAATGCCTTCTAGATGATCTTTGGTCTTCCAGTTGACCCTCTCTCTTTTGATAACATCAAATTGCAAGAAATTTTTCCCTTTTGGGAGGTCCCTACAACTTTTAGTTTGGAATGTGGGAGGATGCTAGATGCACTAGCTCATAGTTTACCTATAACTTGCTTCTAGGTTTCTTCTCTACCATCCAAAAGTCATGATCATCACAACTGGAAGGTCTTACTACCTTTCAAATAATATTTGGCCTTCCAGATGATCCTCTTCCTTCTGAAGGGTTCATGTACCTCCCAGTTTAGACTATGGGAGGATGCTAGTCGCACTGTACCATAGTTTATCCAGACCTTGCTTTTAGTTTATCCTCCACCAGTTGGAAGCCATGATCTCTTAAAAATTCTTCGTAACTAGAAAGTCTTAATGTCTTCTAGATAACCCTCTCCCTTATGATAGCATCAAATTACAAGTAATTTTTCCCTTCTAGAAGGTTCATGTGCCTTCTGGTTTGGATTGTGGAAGGGTGCTAGATGCACTAGCTTGCAATGTACCTAGACCCTACTTTCGGTTGACCCTCTACCATCAAGAAGCCATGATCTCCAAGTAATTCATTATAGCTTAAAGATCTTAATGCCTTTGGGATGATCTTTTGCCTTCTCGATGACCCTCTCCCTTTTGATAGCATCAAATTACAAGCAATTTTTCTCTTTCAAATGGTCCATGTGCCTTCGATTTTGGATTGCTAGTGGCACTTTCTCATAATTTACCTAGACCCTACTTCTAGTTGATCCTCTACTATCTAGAAGTTATGATCTTTGAAACTGGAAGGTCTTAATGCCTTTTGGATGATCTTTGACCTTCCAGATGATCCTCACCTTCCCAATAGCATCATAATTACTATTTAGCAAGTAATGTTGAGCATGCCACACCATCACTAGGTCCACCTAATATTTACACCATTACTACCCATTACTATGTAAAAAAAATGCTTTATTATCTTGTCTAATTGAGGTGTAAATTAAAAAGTTGGTATCAGAGCTAAGTTAAATTAATTATTTAGGCTCTTATCTTCATAAGTGCATTAAGATAGTGAGTACTACTAAGTACATTGAAGAAATAGAAAAGATCAATGATAGTAACTACAATCATGACTGTGGAAGGGTGCTAGGTACATGTGCTTATAGTTTACGTAGACTTGCCTTCTAGTAGCCATAATCTTAATGCAGTTGTTCCCTTACAGAAGGTCTGGGTGCATTTTGATGGAAACTACATAACATACAAGTCACATTAACCTTGCAATATGAAGTTGAGACCAACTTGTACATAGTGCATTAAACTACAACTTGCATGTCTTTGTATACTAACTTTGAAAGCTACAAGTACATGTGGATCACATGATTTTTTAAAACTATGATGGCATGCCAAATGCATGGTTACAAAAATTTGATGTGCATGACAATGCATCACATGTTTGCCTTGCAAATTGAAAACTCATAAATAGTACATGAAGTTCTGAATCATAATTAAGTCATAGACTAAAAAAAAGACATCCTCATCATAGTGCATTCAATTATGACTCACATGTCCTTACATATTAGAAATAGTACATGATACTATGATGTGCATGTCATCGTAGTTTCTCACTATAAGGTGCAAGGTCATGTGAATAACAATCTTAATGGAGTATGATCCCCTATGTTTCACATGGTTTTGCATGATAGATATGCAAGGGCAGTGTGACACACATGTTATCACAAATCAATTAAAACTATTACCTTTTAGATTAGAAATTACTATTTTATATCTTTCAAAGCTAGATATTTTCTTCAAGCATATGTTTGAAGCTTTTGTTTAATCGAGAGTGTCAAACTTATCTTAGGATAAAATTAAGGATGAGTTACAAGAGATAAAAAAAATTTGTAATAATTAATAATTGAATATATATAGAATATCAAATTGCCAACCTTGATAGAAAATGTTACAGATAATTTATTACACATACTTTTACAAAAATGAGAAATATATTCATTATAACCAAAACCATTTACAAAATCATGAAAGAGATGCATTTACAACACATAATACATCTAGAATATGTTCACTATAGCTGCATCACATAATTAGATTTATTTACATCAGATAATACATCTAAACCATGTTTGTTGTAGTTCTCATTCAACATATGCCGCAAACACATGTTTCTCTAAACTTCATAAACTTTAGGAGAACTTAGAATTTCCCATATCATGACCTTCCAATACAATGAAACATAACCAAAAGTGAAATTAAAATTTTTATAGAGTACTAAGTGATCCATAAAGATTATTATATACATTACATAGTCATATCCATTTTCTTGTTTTAGAAGACCATCAACAGTAATAACATTCCATTTTGAAGCTACTTTTTTCTCTTTTCCTTAATTTCAATGACAGCATTAGAGCAAAGAGTCTTGCTATCAAATAAATAGTCAATAAAATTCAACATAAATTTCCTAATTGTTGCAAGATGTTATGTAGAAGGCATTGAATCATATACCAAAATTTTATATGCCAATACATCAATAACAACAAGAACCCCATGTCCACTAGTGTTCAAAGGAAGATAGAAGAATGTGTGTCTAGATTGCAAGAACTCATCCCAACACGTTTTATCTTTAAGATCTTTAACAATATCTATTTCTATGACAAAAGCATCAACTTATTCTTCAACATACGTACCACTTTGAACATTTACAGTGTGTCTTTTTCTAATTTTCTTTGTTCTATGTCTCAACTGGTTCTTCTAAAACACTTACATCTTTCTTTTGAGGAACTTCACATAACATTGAGGCATAGTGTTAAAGATGAAATATTTTGTATTATGAAATTCATGAGAATCATAGAGAAACTTCATAAGTTCTTTCAAGTGCATGATGTAGACATCTATGATACCATTGTATACTTATTCTTTCCACCCTTTTTTATATAAATTCATAAAAGAGAATCTTGTGGTAACATATGGGGCAAATGATGTACTCACAAGCTTCTTATGGTCAAGCTGACTAGAAACATGCAACTACATCACTCTTTTAATTGTTGAACAACCATCAATTCATGTTTTCAAATCAACATTTACATGAATTGTAAGGTGGAAAAATTAGATAAGAAACTTAGACTACATATTACAATTATAGTTTCATGGATATATTAAGATAATAACAAGAAAATTTCACAAAAAACATTCACCCTCATGCATAACAAATACAATAACAAAAACAAGTTTAGTTACCTGTTACTTTCTAAAAATTCTTCATCTTATGGATTATTTTTTCTTTGTTATACTCAACAGATTTACATAATCTCTTCAATGCTTTGGGTGTACCCATATCATTCAAATATGTTATACTTATTGATATTAAGGATATTCAAATAGAAGCTTCCAAAAATAATTAACACTTAAATAAATAGAGAAAATAGATAACATCGTACCATTATTAGGATCTTTTGTGATGTTACTTTTATTAGGGTGAATGTTTTTGGCCACCAATGCATTCCTTAACATGCATATTTCAGTATTTAGTGCTATAATTTTAACACCCATTTTCTAATTTTGAACAATAAGCTTGTTCATGCAATTGTTTTTATTGGTCACAAAGTTCTCTATTTTTTCCTTGAGTGCATTGTTCTCTTCCAGGAACCAAGACTTGTAAGATTTCAACTCCTCCACAATATTCAAAAGTGTTACATTACTTTCAAAATATTGACATAATGTCTCAATCACATTATCTAACTTGTCTTTGATTGCTTTCAAAGAACATTTATCATGATGGCAAATATCTTGCATAGAAGGGTTTTCATGTTTATTTACATCAAATGAGCATTTAGGCCTCTCAAACAATAATGAATTCCTGAAAATGCTTTCATAATCCAACTTTAGGATATCTTGAAGTTTTGCATAAATAAACTATATGTTATGATTCTATAATAATTTTCTCATTATTATTCATTGGTCACAAAGTTCTCTATTTTTTCCTTGAGTGAATTATTCTCTTCCAAAAACTAAGACTTCTAATATTTGAACTTTTCCACAATATTTCAAAGTGTTACATTGCTTTTAAAATATTGACATAATGTCTCAATCACATTATCTAACTTGTCTTTGATTGCTTTTAAAAGAACATTTGTCATGATGGCAAACATCTTGCATAGAAGGGTTTTCATCTTTTTTCACATTAGATGAGCATTTAGGCCTCTCAAACAACTATGAATTCTTGAAAATGCTATCACAATCCAACTTACTATATCTTGAAGTTGCATATGGATAAACTATATATTATGCTTTTGTAATAATTTGCTCACTATAATTAGAAAGCAAAGAGAATCTCTGACATCATGAAGCTACCATGCCCTTCCATGCCTCCTCATCTTAGATAGTATGGTCACTAGAATATTAAAAGGAAGAACTTCATTATTATCCAATGTTCACATGAGTAAAATTACATTATTGGAAGTATTAGTTTTGATTACTTTTATTGAAAATAAAGCCCATTACAAAAATTTGAAGAGCAATAGTAACTTTGAATAGTAATTTGAGTTGTTATCCCTTTTATCAAATTTTTGGGCATAATGAATTAAGTGATTTTAACTTTTCTTTCACCTTCATTCTTTGATAGTTGGCTCATTGGTACATGGAACTTATATGATATCTGTAATATTATTTGCATCAAAAGTGAAATTCTAACCTTGCACAATGACTTGTAAAGTATTTACCGCATCTAAGACACCATTAGTCAGCTATTCATAAAAATTATAAACAAGATTTTTATCATAGCAACTTTTCATTGTTATCCAATTATATATTCCAATTCTATTTAACTTCTCAGAAAGGATAAACATTTTTGGCAACTCCAAAATAGTTTCAACATTGCATTCAAAAACTAAGGTAATAGTTGCAATTATGGAACTTAAATAACATTTAAAATAACATAACACAAACAAAATTAATGAACAATTATATTAATATATTTTTAAAATAACTATAATTCAAAAAATACAACTACTTACATAGAAGATCTCTTTGGCTATTGCCTTTAGCTTTTACCACACTCATGATGATTAGATATAACTTTGATAACAATTAGCCAACTATAACTATGTTGCGTTAAAATTAACATTAGTAGCAGATATTAGAACCAATGCTGCAAGATTGCAAGTAGCACTTTACTCATAAATGTATTGCTAGCAAATTACAAGGCTCTCTTCTCTCACAATCAAAAATAGAAAATAAATAAAAACTAGTGCCATGCATGTTGTAGTGTGGTTGCACTTTACCATATCAAATATATTTCAACAAACAATGTGAGGACCATGTTTCTCCTAATTAGAAATAGAAAAAGAAAGAAAAAGTGCTACAAGACTATGTGTTGCATTTTGGTCATAGTTTTCATATACCAATAGATATCAACAAAGAGTGTGAGGCATAGGTCTCTCGCAATTGGAAACCGAGACATTTGAAAAATAATTCCACAAAAATATGCTTCACAGTGTGGTCATAGTCCTCTATAAAAGTAAACGCTATACTACAGATTCATACAAGTCATAGTAAATCACATGTTTCATACTTGAATTGTGAGTTGCATAGAATTGCACTATAAAAGATATTAAATGTGGTTGAATAGTAAGAATATTTTCAGATAAAAATGTATGAGATGCATAGAATTCCACTAAAGTTGAACCTAAACCCTAAACCTAAACAAGCAAATGAATTCCAATTTTCAAAAAAAAATGAGCAAAGCAAATGGTGCATGATTACTTATCAGACATGTTGCTGCTGAGGAGGGGCAAAGCAAAGCAAAGCAAACCATTGTCAAGCATAGGGAAGTAGAAAGAGATAGAGCATAGCAACAGAACACAGCAATGAGAGTTGTAGAGCATAGTAGTGGCAACAGTGGAACACAATGGTAGTGGCAAAACACAATGGCAATAGTGGTAGGGCATAGTGGTCCAGAGAAGGCACAGAGTGAAAATGTGATTTTTATTTTTATCATGTCTATTTAACACATGCATGATGTCATGATGAGTTTGTGGAGCCATGTTCATGAATGCAAATCCATCTACTATGAAATATATGTCATCATACATGCCCATAGGCCATTCATGGCTGAATGAGAACAAGAATAAATTTTGCCTTTTAGTTCTGCAACCATCATGAGGTACATCTCTATAAGATTTGAAAGAAGATCTTGAATGACGTGCACGAGCATCACCCTCATGACCATGTCCATGCCCATCCTCATGCTTATGTAAATCATGGATCCCATCACACTCACGGCCATGTTCATGGCCATGGCCATGGCCACAGCCTAGGTCTGAGCTTGTCTAATAGCAACAACTTGGATGATGAGCTATCCACCTCACCTGAAATTGATTCACTAGGATGATATTAGAGCATCCCCTGTCAATGATGATGAAGAACATGCCAACTTCCATGTCACATTTTGGAATTCCCTAAGTCTCAGTGGTGGTGCAAGTGCAGTGATTTTGCAGACGATCATAGGCTACAACTAGATGGTGCAATGCAGTGAAGGACTTGCATAGCACTTACTAGGATTTGGTTGTAGGGGAGTACAGGCCATGAGGAACTGGAGTAGCACCAGGGTTTTCACAGATAATAAACAAAGAGGAAGTGGCAGTGGTGCATGCAGGTGTCTATGCTAGTCAGGGTACGATTTGAAAGTAGGAAGGGAGATTGCTATATCTCATCAATGCAACTTTAAATTGATTTTTTTTTCTTTTTTTTTTTGTGTTAAAAAATTTGATTATGCTTCTACCTTGTAATATTGGATTTCTTATATGGTTCCGGCTATAAAGAGCTCACATTTACCACCAATACACTAGTCCCATGTGCCTTATCTATTGCTGGATTTTTGTATGCCACATGTTCCTGAATCATACTTAATGTCCTTTCCAACGTGTCTCAATGAACAATTTATTTATCATGTGTACAAGGAAATGTTACTACGTTGTGTTAATGGAGGTTTTTAAGATCTCAAGGGTTCTCAGAGTAACAACAGAACTATGCAAATCCTGGATGCTTTTGAATCTAGAGGAGCTATCAAAGTGTCTTCCTCTTCATCTGAAAAATGTGTTACTATTTTTCTTTAGAAGTTTACTATGTTCTAACCAAAACACTTGTATCTGTTGGGGCAATGTTGAGCATAAACTATTTCATCAAAATGATTATCATGTATGGTTTTTGTGGTTCATCCTTGCTTGGTTTTTTATTTATTTTAGTGTAAAACCTCCAGTTGCTTAAGGCCATATAGAGAATAAAAAAAATGACCTTTTGGTAATGACAACACAAAGTAAATTATTAAGTAAAGAGAAATAAAGTTAGGTTGGTATAACTAGTTGGGACTGGGATAGGCACAGAAGTAGAAGAAGATTGTGTACTTAGTATTGCTACAATCATTGTTGTTGTTGTTGATATTAAATTAATGTTAGCTTGCAATGGTGAAGTTGTGTTCGTGATGTATTGGATTGGTGGTTGTGGTAACATTCAATATTATCAATCCCTCATAGCAATCTTATTCCATCTGGAATATCACCAATGAATTGACTGTTGGAAAGATATATGGATTTCATGAGGGACATACCATTTTGAGCATATTCATAAATAATTCCTCTATTGTCAATTCACACCTCTAATACACATTGAAATTATAATAATGAAAGCTACCAATTTTGGTTATCTTATATCTCCTACCCTTTGTTTACACGCAGGGTGCTTGTTATGAACTCTTAACTTATAGGTGGAGCACAAGGTACATGGAATTTGGTGCATTTGGTTTCATGTATGAATTCCATTTGGGTATTCTTTTGGTGTTTTAATTCATAGAAAATGTTGGATGTGAATGTTCATTTAGTTATTTAGATTTTGGTTTGTCTTAGTTGGTTTTATGCTCTAATATTTTTAAATTTTTTTCTTATCTATAGGTTTCTCCAGTGTTGACAATAATGAAGTTGGTAACAATGCTAGCAATAATGTTGATGATGTTGATCTCTCTCCCCTTGCTTATAGCTCAGTTTCTAGCTATGTCTAGTTCTTTGATTATTGTTGTATATATTTTCATTTGGCTATATTAGTCACAAAAACCATGCATTATATTTGTTTTTGTACATTACATAATGCAAACATATTTTGGATATTTATGTATGTATATGGTTGTCTTGTCGCACAATGTGATTTCACCTATGTGTTTGTTTTAAATTCTTATGTTTTACATGATTCACATAAACATAAATGATAAATCTAACAAGGCCTTAAACTAAAACTGGTAGATAAAATGTGATGTAATAATAATCGTAAACCAAGGTATATGTATATAATTGAAACTTTCAAACAATGTTATAAGGTAGATTGGCTATGATGTTGGTAGAAGGATGAATATAAGAGGTCATTATACTCACCAATTTTAGGCCTTGGTAGGCCATGCATTCACTAGTTTTAGGCCTTAATGGGCTATAAGGTTGTCATTTTTAGGCCTTAGCATGTCGTAATATCACCAATTTTTGGCCTTAGTGAGCAATGGTTCATACTTGCCTAGTAGGTATGGGATGAATTCAAGAGAGTGTGTAAGGTTAGAAATAATATTAAAATATGATATAATTTCATAAAAGTAAATAACCAACCATTAACTAAATCAAGGGGCTTAGTTGTACTTTCCTTACTTGTCCATGTTGTATTTGTTGCTTGATCCATGATAAATCAAGGGGCTTTCCTTGTGTGATCCTTGTTTCATCATTTTCCTTATTCAAAAAGGTAATCGGTAGGTAATCTCATTGATTTTTTAGTATCTTAGAGTTGTTGTTGCCAATATTTTAGTTATTCTAGTTGTTGATTTCCCTCTTGGTACTAACCCCAGCTTGAGTTTCGAGGACCTCCTCTTGAAACTTCACCTCCAAACCTCAATCAATATTGACATAGTTAATTGATGGTATTGACACATTGTCCCAATGGATCACAATTTCACCTTCCTTGTATGGTAAATGGATTTCCTAGGGTATATGAGATAAAACTACCTAAAGCTTTACTAACAATGGCCTTCATATGATTAAGATGAAATTAGGTGTCTCTTCAACTATTAGGAAGTTAATAAATGTAGGGAATTGCTCACCGACCACAAAATCCAAGGAGATGAAACCTTGAACCACTACTCATGAATCATTAAATGAATTGAGTGCTGAAGTAGTGGTTTCTTGAATGTTCTTGGTTAGGTCTAGCTTGTCAACAATGGAAAATGGTACCATGTTAGTTGCTGCCCCATCATCTACATGAACACAATGGACCTTGTATTTGACAACACATACAGTGATGAGGAGAGGGGTAGATAGCACTTCTCCATTTCTAAAGTCAACCTTCACCTCTCTATCATGAAGGTTGAGCATTGGTTGATCTTTGTTTTCCTTAAATGAAGCTTGTTCAATGATAGAGTGGATTGATTCTTTGTTGGTGGGCATGTATCCACTTATAAGGATAAAGGTTAATACTTGAGCTAGTGCATCCCTATAAGTAGGAAAAGTCATGACTAGGTCATACACGTTCAATGATGTGTTATTTTGTTTAAGTGATCATTTGGCTTGTTCCATCATTGTGAGAAAATTCTTTCTCTTGGCTTGTGATGTTTCAGCCTTAGTGGTCCTAACCTCCTTCATCCTTCCTAGAGTTTGTAGCTTAGGTTTTGATGTACTTGCCTTGGGCTGCTTGTCCATGGGTGTAGTTGGTATTGGTGTAGACCTTAGTTAGTTAGTTGATTTTGAAGCCTTTTTTTGTTGGCCATATTCACTAGGCTTACTTGTTATTTTAGTAACAAGTATTTTTTGTGATAGTTGTGATGATGATTCCTTGCTAACCATTGAGTTTTTAGCCATAATAGGAGGGTTTTGGTCATGGGTTGTTGTAGGCTTACTTATTGAAGGTGGAGAGACCCATATAACATATGGTTCTCTAGGTTTTGGGGGATTAGCAACTCATGATCTTGGTTGTGATGTTGATGCCATTGAAGGTGGAACATGTATGATGAAATGCTTCTTAAGAGCTACAAGAGGTGATACCCTAATGACAAAGGGCTCTCTAAGCTTTGTGTTTTGGGACTGTAGTGGTACCTTGATGAAAAATGATTTTCTAGGAGGATTACACCATTTGGTTTCTTTGAATGAGGCTACAATATAGGAGTTGTTGATTATGCTTGAAGAGGTTGGCTTGTTTAACACCAACTCTCCATAATCTATTATCTTCTGGAGGTCATCCTTTAATTCTAGGCAAAAATCAATGTTGTGATTATCCATTTGATGATAATGGAAATTCCTATTTAGTTTGAAGTGCATTGGTAGCTTTGGATCATCTTTGGTAGCTATTAGTGTCATGACTAGCTATTTGATGAGAATAGTAATACCTATCTAGTCTAAAGTACTTTGGAAGCTTTAGATCATCTTTGGTAACTATCATAAGATGGTCATACCTCTTACAAGACTCTTTAGATAGTTTCTTATGTTTTATATGATTATCTTTTAGTAATTATTCTAAGAGATCAGAAGAGTTCATGGGTAACCTTGTGTACATAGATATATCCTTATGCCAAAATTTTGGCCTTGGTTGATTTGGGATATAGGAAGTGGATGATTACGATGAGTCTTAGGATGTGTTTCAAGGCAATGACCTTCACCTCTCTACTTGTTTTGACTTTTTTGTTATTGTAGCCATAATTGTATGTTCTTTTTTGGATTTATCCCTATCCCTTGTTATGTACTGGCTTTTATAGGCCATGTGGGTTAAATCATTACTTGCCTCAGCTACCTCCTTGATGTTCTTAGTTTGTGAGAAGGCTTGCCTTCATGATTGGGTCTCTAAGTAGTAGGTCTTTGACTTGATAAAGTCATTTACCACTCCCTTGTAGATGGCTAAGAGGGGAGTTCCAGCAATAGGATCTAGAATCTCATTATGTGTTGAGTTCCATCTTTCGATGAACCTTTTGACTAGGTCAAGTTGCCCCTACTTCACCTTCATTAGTTGATGCAAGGTAGCATCCAACCTCAAGTTGTATCTGAAGTGGTTCACAACTAGTTAATCAAGTTTTCAAGGGAAGATGTGGAATTCATAGGTAGGATTTGGTACTAATCTATAGGTTTATCTTTGAGGAACATGGAGAAAATATGGAGTATCATATGAGGCCAAGCTTGTAATAAGAGGCACTCAGACCAGAAGGTGACTAGGTATGCATTGGGATCCCCTTCAACATTATATTTGGTGAAGTTTGAAATAGGCAAGCCTACAGGTAAGATTGTTTGAGGCACTATAGGACTTATAGGATCATCTTATTAAAAGTCTAGAACCTTGACCATTTGAGTTGTACTAATCTTAAGTTTCTACAACTCTTTGGTAAGGTCTTGGATCATTTGGAAGGCTTGATCTAAGCCTTCAGGCATTCTTGTAGGTTACAGTTCTTATGTTGATGGTTGAGGAAGACATTTAGAGATCTATGCTTATACAATTGACATTGGCATAGAGGGGATACTTTGTGTGACCACTACTATAGGTGTGGTAAACAAGAAAGAAGTTTGAATTGGAACTTGTGGTATGAAGGGAGAAAAAGGAGTATGAGAGGCCTCTATTTCTTGGACACCTAATGAGGGTCTTGTTGGGATGAAAAAGGGAGGTGGTGATGTAGATATTATAGGGGTTGTGTGAACAGAGTTAGGTTTTGTGACAACTAACATTGATAAAAATCGTGAGGTGGATTGAGGCATGGATTATACCTAGTGTGTAGTGATGATGAGTGTAGACCCAATCATAGTAGTACAAACAAGGAGAAAAGAAGATTGGAGAACTTCTCCCATAGATGAGATAAGGGAGGTTAAATTGGAAGTAGTATTTTAGGGAGCCAGTTGTTGAAAAAGGCTCCCGATAAAATTATTAGGCTCTAGTTCCATATCAAACTCATTTTGCTCTTCTTTGTGATCTTCGAACCTAATCTTCTCACTAAACTCATCAAACTCTATGAGTTGTATGAGC
>MNCI01026968.1:0-11704 GCA_015680685.1 Gnetum montanum
ACCTTCGCGGAGGAGACGGAAGCTATGCTGCAGGGCCTGCCCAAGAAAAGGATCCCATCCTGGCCCATGACATCCCACAGGTAGGCTCTGATCTCTGCCTCTAAGTATTTCTGTGCTTTTTCTTGTATAGCATAGACAGTCTCGGCGTATACGCCGAGCGTAAGGGTTTTTAGGCGCATGGGGTTTTGCAGCGTATATACCGAGTGTCATTTTAAAGTGTAAAGTTTTGTCAGCATAAACATTTTCTCTATACTAGAGTGTCAGCATAAGCCACGGCATCACGAGTTTTTTGTGTAGCCCTGTTAGCGTGATTCACTTGTTTTACCAGCGTAAATTTTGTTTACTGTGATGGCGTATACGCTGTTAGCTTGTAGTTGTCTTTCAGCGTAAACTTGTTTTTCCTCTTTCTGGCGTAAACTTATTTATTCCGTGTTGGCGTAGATTGTTTACGCTTAAATCGGGCTACGGCGTATATGCTAAGCGTAAGAAAGTTCATTTTTGGCGTATATGCTACACTAGGCAGCGTCTACGCTCAGTGCTCAGCATATACGCTGAGTGTGAACCGCGTTTTTGCGCTAAGTGTGAAGTCTTGCTAGTGTATACGCTGATCTATGGGGCGTATACGCTGAATGCAAATAGTTAGTAAATTTTTTCCAGATTTTAAGTGTTGATTTATGATGTAAACTTTCGCGTTTCGAGCTAATCTGTTGTGGTATCGTGATTGTTTGCAGGGATAGCAAGCGCTTCCTCATCATTGTCGAACTTGTCGGGGTATTAACATGGGTCGGCCCTGTTGAGGAAGGTGAGGTTCCCCTAGATCTGACCGTGGATACCAATGGGGTTTGGTTTAGGGGAGGCGCATGTGGATTACTGTCCTTCCTATTGGACAATTTCGAGGTGGCTATCTGGTCAAACTTTGATGAGGTGACTGCACGGAGCGTACTTGAGGAGATGCTGCCGGGGGCTGTGGAGGATGTCATGGTTTTTATACAGGATATTGACGAGGGGCCTCTTGTTAACAAAGATGGCACTACCCGCGAGCTCCAGGCCACACGTCCATTAACGCGAGTGTGAGCACTATTGCCGCGAGGGTTGGATTATCTCAACAATACGTTGTTCATAGTTGCTCGTGTACATACATTATTCCAGATTCCTCCCGGCACGGTGTATCGAGTGGCTAGGTAGGCATGCTTTAGTTTACTGTTTCCTTTCACTGTTTAGTGCTCGTTTCTTGTTTTGACCCATATTTGCTTACAGGCCAAAGACCAACCCGGATGGGACACTCATTGAAGATGAAGGATTAGCCCTTGCTCACACTACTCTGGAAGCATTTATGATAGGCCCAACCCTTTGTGGGACCGTACTAGGTCAAACGAAGGGTTCGATGGTCCATTTTCATAAGCAGTTCTCCAAAGCATTTGCGATGTGTAAGGCTCGTGGGTGGCTTCATGAAGACTGGACTGACAATGGGCCAGTTTTCCCTCGTGACCTTGGCAGCACGTCTAGATCTGCCACTGATGGTAAATGATAACACTTCTTAGATATGTTAGTGGGTTTGTCCAATTTTTTTGATTTACATTGATACAACAACTTTACATTGCTTTTACAGTTAATGTACCTTCTGGTGAGGATCCGGTGACCACCAGACGAACCGAGACAACTTTGTCGATGAAGTTCGGAGGGGTGGCTAAGGCCCAGAAGTGGTTACGAAATCATGCTCCTCCATCCCTCGCTCGTTGCCTAGATGATGCTGGGCTCATGGAGCTTTTTATGACCCCAAGTCCTGATGTTTCCAGTAGGGAGATGATCGGGATTGTAGACTCCTTTAACATAGCATAGCAAATTTTAATCAAAAAGAAAAAAACTTACCAATCGGAGGCTGCACTCTGCGAAGTTTGAGATGCAGCTTCTTCCTTGATTCCTCATTTGTGCAGTGAGTTTCCTTGATCGGGAGAGACCTCTTATGTTTCAACTTAGTTATCACTATCTCTATAATGAGGCATTCCCCCCTTGTCACACTACCAGTGGTAATGGGATATGCCTCTTCCATGCTTTCCTAGGCACAAAAGTTATGTGCCACCCGATCCCTGGTTGTCATTGAAAATGATTCCCCAATAGCTTCTGGGGGGTCCTAAGATTGGGTGGTATGAAAGACTTGGAAGATCCATGGTTTGAAAATCTGGTTACAATCTTATAGTACCCAGACCCCATTCTCATGGACTACCAATAATTCCACAAAATGCCAAAGGTAGGCTATGAAGAAGGCATGATGCACGTTGAAATGGGACTCGAGCTTCCCACAAAGCTTGATCATTTTAGCCTGCATGCCTTTGCAAAGGTGTTTTGCCCAATTGTAATGAGTCCCCTCTTCCATGACATCCCTTATTATCCAATCCTACTCAATTCCAATAATTTTTCCTTGGGAGAGCAGCTTGGGGAAGGCACAGGCATGGAAGACAGGGTAAACCATTTTGGCCACCCATAGCCTAACCTTCTCGATGTAGATCCCCTTCTAGTCCTTTACTGACCCTAGCCACTCCTCAATGTCCCCTTGATGGTATGCATCTTTCTTAGAATTTTCTCCCATGGGGAGACCATCAGAAGTGATGCCAAAAAGATCCATGAACAGTTGGTCATTGATTTCAAACACCACTCGCACACTGTGAAGACATGTGTGGAAGCGGTCCACTTTCTTGACGAAGGAGTTCACTAGGAAAAGCATTTCGGTAGGTGGGACATTTGGGTTGATGGCCAAAAATAAGTCCATGATCCTGACCTCCTATAGGTTGTGGACAAGCATGGTTGGGACCCCATTGCAGAGCCAACAATGGGTCTCCTCCACCTCCTTGTACTTGAAAAAGAGGTTGGTTTGATTACGCCTGAAGGTAATCATGGTTACCTCTTGGGATTTCCTTGCCACTGAAATGGTTTTTAAAATAAAAAATAGTTAGCAAAAAAAATGAAAAATGAACGTCACTCAAATATGCAACAAAAAATTCACAGTCTAGCGTACCAGGTTTAAATGGCATGGAAAATGGTGGGAGATCCACCAACACGTCTTCAATGGTGAGTGGCCTAAGGGATGCCCACTCCCTATCCAACCAATCAGCTTCTTTACACTTCCCATAAAATTGGAAATACTGGGTTGGATAGGCTCTGAACTCATTCCCAAATTGTCCTATTATGCCAGTGTGCACATTCCCAGTAGAGGAAAACTCCCACAGGGCCATCTGTGCCAACACCAAGGCATCTGTATCGCCATGGAGACCACTCCTATCAATAAAAAACTTGGTAACACACACTGTTAATACTTGTGTCTAGTGTAGCATGGATTACACAATGAAAAATAATACCTTTCATAGAACTCACCTGCCAGCATAATAAATGGTTCCAGGTGGATTCTGAAAGCATATGCCCATGTGACGGGCAACGAATAGCATGTTGTATAAGTGATAACACTTATACTCAGGGATCTCCTAGATCCAACTCAAGCATCTCAAGCTTTTTAGGTGATTGTTGGCATATTCTGCCCAATTTCCCATGATTAATCCATCAGTTAAAAATTTCAAAATGCCTTGGTTTGCCCCAGGCAACAGGGTTTTTGTGATCATGGCTGCTATCTCCACTGATAAGTGTGACCAAACAATCACACTAAAATGGTGGAGGAGGAACTATAGGAAGTCCCATGCACCCTTCTAGAACCAAACTACCTACCACCCGACATGTGCTGGGGAGGAGGGACATTGGCCATAGGTTTGCTAAGGAAGCATAGGACTCCCACAATTTTGAGGATAGTCAAAATGGGCTTCAACATGACCCTACACAACGAAGCATCAAGCATTAGCACTATGTATGAGTGAAGTTTACACATAGCATAGCATAACCCTTTGATTGCATATAGCATAGCATGGCACCTTCTTTTCATGTAGCATAGCCCAATAACATATCTCTCTAGTAAAAATAATAAAAACATAAAATAAAAAAAATCATAAGCAATGTAGCAACACGATACTTGCAGTGTAGCATATTCATCAAGCCTTGCACAATGCAGAAACACTTAGATGCAAACGCATGACATGTGATAGAAAATAAACAAGAATAGATAGATGTGCAACAACATAACAATGTAATCAACACATTACCATGATTTTCATGGCACTGTAGCGAACTTGACAGAAATAAATCCAGCAACATAGCAGTGTTACATATTCAATAGCGTAGCAATGTGAAAAACTTAAAAGACCTTACGATGCACCTCATAACGTAATTAAAACATTATAAAATTTAGACAAGAAATAATTTACTATGCTATAGCTGTCTCAATCACACTTCTGCTGTACAAAATAACTCCCGCTACACTACAATAAACACGTGTCATGCTATCAAATCCCAGAGATGGACAAACCCTCCTAAAGGCGGTATGCTACACTAACCTTACAATAAGCTACCTAGAATCACCCAAACCCCTGCGAAAAGGTAGTGACAAAAATGGCGGTTGAGACAATAATGCATGCAGCTATAGTGTAATTTTTGTACAGCCACTACGGCCAACCAGCAATAGCGACAGCGTAGCGGCCAAAATGGCAATTAAAACGATGGCAAAAGACGCACATTTTATTATGATAATGATTACTATGGCCTAAAAAGATGAGGGTGGTAGTAACTTATTAAGTAGACAGAGTCTCCTCCTGCACTTCAACACAAACCTGGGATAGGTGCCCCAAAGTGTCCTTTACCTCGTCCACCTTAGCGAGTCCTCAGTGCTTGCATATGCCTTTGGGTGCCATTATCTCACTCGCAAATTCTATCAACCACTACGATACACTGCTTCTCTTTCTCTTGACACAACTACACTACACTCTGGATATGGGCTCTACACTCTAAAAATGAAAACAACAAGTTTACTAGGGATAAACCCCTATTTATAGCTAACGCGGAGAAAGGAACTTGCCATTTTCACACCTCAAGTAATGTGGGATGCCCTGTATAGTGTAGCACTATTATGTCACAATCCTGCTCTAGCGTAGCATCATTTTTTGTAGCATAACAAGTGGGCCAAACTAAAAATTTCATTCCACCTTGAATTAGCAACTTACCTTTACAAAGCCTATGATTCATAGTCTGCAAAGAGCTTAAACTAGTGACCTGAGTTCTCGAACTCCACTTGTTAACAGTCCACAAAGACATTAAACTAGTAACCTTGATTCACATTTTTACGTACACTGTAGCATGAGTATGGTCTACCATGACCTTAAAATGGAAGCCTTAGTAGCTGTTTTGTATTTTAAAATAGATTTTGTAATGTTACAATCCACCATGATCTTAAACTGGCATAGATAATGTCCCTCACATGTTCAAACCCATTCACAGTCTGCCAAGACCTTAAAATGGTAACTTGTGAACTTGGCTGAGTAATTAACAGTTGTTTCATATTCCATTGTTGCTTTGCAAATGCTTATTATCATGCACTTACACTACAAATAGGTATCACTTGACCTGGCTTTCTCTTATTGTGGTAGGTTGAACAAAATGGCTATGCAGCATGATCTACAGTCACTTTTAACCTTGATAGGTCCTCATGGCAAGCTTGCAAGACATTTAAACTTAGAGTCAATAGACTAGGAATCATCCATCGATAACACCATAGCGTCCCTAGAAACATCCGTAGATTGGCCTAAACATTTTGTCCAAGCCTTAGACTTAGAGGCTGGGGATGTGACTGAGGACCCTCTCATCAAAGTACCACTAACGACATCTAGGAGGGAAATAAGGACACTAAAACTTAGCTCCTTCCTAGATCAACAAATGCAAAAAGATGTATCTAAAGACCTCCAAGACAGTGTTAAAGTGTTCACATGGTCCTATAATGACATGCTAGGCTTAGACCCATTGTTAATAAAACATAACACTGTCTTGGACCCACGTATCAAACTGGTCAAACAAAAGGCTCAAAAAATTAAACTAGAAATTGCACTAGTCGTATGTGACAAAATCACCAAACTATACCAAGCAGGTTTCATTTGTGCGGTCGATTACTTAGAGTGGGTATCAAACATCATTATAGTATCTAAGAAAATAGGAGGTATACAAATCTATATAGACTTCCAAGATCTGAATAAAGCAACAATTAAGGATGACTTCCCATTGCCAAGTATTGACCAACTTATTGACACTATGGTTGGTCATGCTTTATTATCCTTTATGGATGAGTTCTTGGGTTACAATAAAATTTGCATCAATCCAGAGCATCATTTGATGACTACTTTCATGACCCCTTGGGGAACCTTTTGTTACACTATGATGACCTTTGGTCTCAAAAATGCTAGAGTAACCTATCAACAAGCCATGACCTACATATTCAGTGACTACCTCCTAGAGAGACTAAACAATTATGTGGATGACATAGCAGTCAAATCTAAGATAACTATTGATCATCCTACCAATCTAGATGTAGTTCTGAAGCATTTTCACAAGCATGACTTGGGCCTTAATCCAAAGAAATGTGTTTTTAGAGTTAAAACCAAATGCATGTTAGGGTTTGTAGTTTCAGAGGCTGGAATACGGGTGGACCCTAACAAAGTTAAGGCCATCATTAACCTAACACCCCCTACCAACCTTAAAGAATTGCATGAGTTGCAAGGTAGAATATAGTTTATCAGAAGCTTTATAGCAAAGTTGACTAACAAGTTACATCCCATGCAACACTTACTAAAGAAAGGGATTAACTTCAAGTGGACAACACAGTGTCAAAAAGCCTTCGATGACTTGAAGAAAGAGCTTTTACACCTCTCAACAGTTTACCCACCATAGAGGGATAAGCCTTTCTACATCTACCTTGCCACTTTAGACACATCTATCATAGCACTGTTATGACAAAAAAGAAAGGATGGCTTTGAAATCCCAGTCTATTACTTAATCCATGCATTGATAGCATATGAAGTGAAATACAATGAGGTAGAGAGGAATTGTCTCGCTTTAGTATTTATGCTAAAAAAGTGGAGACACTACCTATTCTGTAGCCAAGTTAACATTATATGCAAGAGCAACGTACTTTGGGCTATCACGAACAACTTATATGAAAGTAGCAAGATAGCTCGATGGAAAGATATTATGGCAAAATTCAATTTACCCTATGTAGCCCAATCATCTATGAAAGGATAAGAAATAGTTGTATAGCTCATGACCTCACCAGTCGATGATCAGGTGACCATAGAATTGGAATTCCCCGACAGACATGTTAGTAGTATCAACCCTGTGCCATTTCACTTCGAGGCCACTTTACATTTTGACAGTGCCTCAACCACGGGAGGTAGTAGTGCTGCCACCATCATTATATTCCCCTTGGGGGACATTCAACCTTCTACTTACCATCTTATGTTCCTTTGTACAAACATTGTAGCTAAGTACAAAGGACTCCTTAGGGGTCTCTTAGTAGCCCAACAATTAAAGATTCAACATTTGGCAATCCGAGTCGATTCTCAACTCATCGTTAACCAGATCACTAAAGTCTATGCCTGTAAAGCTTCACACTTATAGCCTTACTATGATCTGGCCAAAAACTTGTTGAAACAATTCACAATGATAGACATCTAGCATGTGCCATGCAATGAAAACACTATAGCCGATGCCTTGGCCACACTAGCGTTAAACGTGCCACCACACCTATTTGCAACTTTACCTGCTTTGATAACAGAATGCACAAACCGTATCACTCAAGTAGTACATGTTACCTCCATAAGCACTAGCAACACCCAAGAGTGGTACGCTAACTTTAAGGTCTACTTGCAACATGGTGAACCCCCACATGGCTTGACATCCACCCAAAAGGATGCAATCTGAAAGCGAGCATGATAGTATGTCCTCGTAGGAGATAATACCTTATGTAAATGCTCCTTTGATGGGATATTGTTAACTTGCATTGGTGGGGAATAGGCACAAAAAATCATTAATGAAGTCCATGAAGGACTATGTGAAGGACACATAGCTCTCAGGGCCATGGCAGGCTAAAATCAAACGCCTAGGGTATTACTAGTCTTGCATGGAATGAATTTGCTTTGCTAAGGTTAACACATGTGATACATGCCAACGTCACACAAACCTTATACACATTTTGCCTACTGAGTTGCACCCTACATAGATCATGTGTCCATTCGAAAGATGGGGACTAGATATCATAGGTCCCATAATGCCTAAGTCTTCCACAAGACATAGCTTCATCATCACTGCCACTGGGTACTTTACAAAGTAGGTAGAGGCTATCCCCCTTAGGAAGATTACATTCCAATAGGTTTTCCACTTTATCCTAGATAACATAGTAATAAGGTTTGGTCTTCCCATGACTATTGTGATGGACAATGGGCCATAGTTTAGTAGTGTAGAAATCAAAACCTTTTGTAGAAACATTGGCATTAAGAAATCCTTTTCATCGTCATACTACCCGTAAGCAAATAGTTAGGCAAAGGCAACAAACAAGGTCATCATCAACTTTCTTAAAAGGATTCTTAGCAATAGTAAGAGGTGATGGCATGAGAAAATCCTCTACGTGCTATGGGTCTACTACACAACGTGCTGAATGGCTATATGTAAGACTCCCTATAGCCTAGTTTACATATCTAAAGTAGTGTTACCTCTTGAATTATAGGTACCGTCATTGCAAATGATCCTTTCAAGCATCGTGAACGAGGCCTGAACAACGAGTCAAGGATCATTGACCTTGAATCCATAGAGGAGGAGCATGCACAAACACTTGGTCGTATCGAATGGTATCAAGATAAGTAGCAGCAAAAGCATCATTTCAACCTAAATCTTCGGCCAATCAAAAAGGGGGACCTAGTCCTCAAAGCTGTTTATGAACATGCAAACAAGTTTTTAGCAAATTGGAAAGGTCCATTCATAGTCACAAAATCCTATGAGAATGGAGCCTTCAAACTTGCAGACATGGATGGTAGAGAGTTTGCAAATCCGGTGAACCACTTGTACCTTAAGCCCTACTACGTCTAATGCATAAGCAAGGTAAGCATCGATAGTCCGCTATGACTATAAATTGGCACAGATAGTCCACTATGACTATAAACTGGAACAGATGGTCCACTACAATGTAAAACTATCACAAATGATCTGCTACGACGTAAAAATAGCACAAAAGGTCAACTACAACCTTAAACTGGCCCATCCATCGTCCGCTACGACAATAAACTAGCACAGCAGTCTACTAGGACCTTAAACTAGCACAATGGTCTGCCAGGACCTTAAACTAGAACAGTGGTCTACTAGTACCTTAAACTAGCACATTATGGTTTGCTGGGACCTTAAACTAGTACATATGATGGTCTACCAGGACCTTAAACTGGGTTCGCAACACAACGTTTCTAGCTCGCATCCATGACCTTATAAGTAAGTGAGCATGCATAGTGCCAACACGAGGTGGGACATTGTAGTTCCAGAACATAGTTCACGATGATAAGAGAACACCATTTGGAACATATGCTATGCCACCACCCTTGGCATCTTGTTGATCCTCTAGAGATGTCATCTGACATCGTGCTGACCTTCCAGAGCTACCACCACCATGGCCCATTGCCCTAGTAGTAGCTTCCATTGTTAGTGCCTGCTATTGAAGTCCCAACACTATTCTGGCCTAGCCACAAATTTTCTATCCTCCATCCCCTACCATCGTCTGAACTTAATAGACATTCAGCTATTAAGCCTCTCAGCTTACGGGTAGTATGACGTTCATCGCCATACTACCCGTAATGCACAACATAGTAATAATGAAAAAAAAACATGAGTGTTCCAAACATGATTTTAGCAAGTCCTAAGGCTTCCCAACATGGAGGATAAAATATGTAGTTGTTTGCTTGATCATGCCTCATGAAAATACCCTTTGGCTCCCTACCCAAATTTCTTTCAAGACCAGTGGCTATGCCAAGCTACGCTATGTAGTGTAGCATAGCATAGCAAGTAGCTCCTTACGCTATATGTGCTCAATAGCATGAGTAGTGCAACACTGTCATGAAAGCATCAAGACATCTTTGGATAGCTCTAGAACTTGTTGGCAATAATCTTTCTCACTCTGGCATCTCCTTCACAAAAACAGTGATCTCACTCTATTTCGCATACCCCTAGTCAACTCCAAAAAAATTGTTCCTATGCTTATCCTTGCTCATAAGATTAGGGAAGACATAGTCCTAAAGCATAGGCTCCATTTTTTTACATTATTAGCACATTGGATTTTGACACATGTAGTTTCGGCGGTATGGTCATAGCGTAACAAAGTTCACACCCAACATCTCAGACCTACATAATACAACCATGTTTGCAAGTTGTGGGGCCCAGGACATGTGGTGTCCAGAACACATTTTTCTCCTACTCCTAGCCCTATAAATACCCTGGAAAAAAAATGCTCGAAGTGTTGGCTTATTGGCAAAAAGATTGGCTTTTGGTGCAGTTGGCTTTTAAGTTGGCTTTCAGAGAGCATAGTTGGAATTTTCTTGAGCATTCTGGTTACCTTTGGGTTCTTTGGTTGGCTCCAAACATCCCTTTGTGAGTCGATCATTTTGGCATCCTAACAAATAGAATAGCAAGCAGAAGACCTGTGACCATACTGTTTGGTGTAGGCAGTGTCTCTTCAATCTTGCACAACCTATTGTACACTTTTCAAACAAGGCAAAGGATCAAATCCATGACCTTTGGGGTAGTGCACTCTTTCACCCAAATTTATTTTGCTATTCACTTACTATTATCATTGTTTTGCATTATTTTCACTACTTTACATTTGTCAATCATCGATTTTCTTCGTATGTCTCGCTTCTGAAACAAATGTTTACAGAAGGTTAAGATACACCGATTAAGTCCCTGTTTGATCGACTAGACTGTTCAGGGCACCCCATTTCCATTTCTCTCTAGCACGGCCCTCGCATAGATCCAAGGTTACATTGTTCACCCAGCAACCTCTCGGTGTTCTAGCCACTGATTTTTTTGGTCACTATAGGTAGCTCTAATGGCAGTGTCTAAGAGCCAGTGTTCAATAGTTTTGAAGGTGGTGTTCGATGACACTAAAGGTGATGTTTAGTGATGTGAGAGGTGACCAAGGATGTGCATGCATATGCAAGTGATGTAGAGAAACAAGAGTCGCAAACAACATGGTGATAGTTGTAGGGCATGCCATAGTAATGGGTGACAAGGAAGCAGGTACACAACAATGAATAGTAAGCATGTGGTGGTCAACAATGTAATAATAGGCATAGGCACAGTGTAGAAAAAACAAGCAATTTGTAGCACATGGTTTCCTTTTGGGCTAGACCTTAACTATTGCTAGCTATGGCTAGTAGTAGGGCTTGGCTGCAACTGGCAACATGGTCAGTTATGGCCATCAAGAGGGATAGTTGCGGCTCTACCAACTTTTTCTTTTAATTTTTAATTTTTAATTTTTTTAATATAATTTTTTAAAAAATAAAAGTAAGTTTGGGTTTATGGCCAAACCCATGACCTCCCACTTAAAATTTTTTAATTTTTTAATTTTTTTTATTATTTTATTCCACATCCCCTCGATGGTTAATGTGGTCATTTAATCGATGACAGGGCATGGGTTCAATATGGGTAAATAATGATTTTAGGTTAATTCCTAATCCTAAATTTTTGGAATTTCTAAAAAATAATAATTATTATTATTTTTATAATTTTAATAATTTAATAATTTAATATT